>KZ807153.1:261169-306106 GCA_000696205.2 Oncopeltus fasciatus
TATATATATATAATAAATAGGTTAAAATTGTATTCAAATATAATCTAGGGGCACCAGGGTAGCTCAGGGGAATTTGCAATCCTGACACTGAGGGTCCAAATCCTGCCATAGACAAGCTTGTGTCACTAAATAAAAGCTTGTCCTGACTCATAGATGTTTAGAATGGGATAACAACTTATAGATAGCCCCTCCATCCATGTTCTATGTGGTTGAGAGGGAGGCTAACATTAAATGTATATAAGCTATCTATCATGGATTAAAATTGAGCTGATGAACTTGAATAATGCTCTAAAAATCAAGAACAATTAGTTTTTCTTATCAAAATATGCTATAAATTTTTTTCTAATTAATAATATGCTATAAAATTGTACAATTAATAAAACTACATTCCATGTAAACATTTCAAGAAATTACAGTTATTTCAATTATATGTTTCAAGTAGATAAAAAAAAAAGGAAATGCTAACTGTAAGTGAGACTTCTTAACAATACCTCTTATTAATCTATTTATAATATATGGTAGAAATTGGGCTAAAATCTAAAGATGATTACTGGTTCACACTGGGACAACTGGATCTCTATGAAGGGAAACAAAATTAAAGGTTAAATGTGCATCCATGACACATGTGTTTGATATGTCCAATTAAGAAAAGAAAAAAAAAGGGCTAGGAATAGATTTTTTTTTCTTAAATGACTAAAAGCTAAATTAAATGCTAAACTTGAAATAATAAGTTCTTATATTTTAACTAAAACAAATTTTATTGAAATTTATTTGATAAACTTTTGTTAAAAGGAAACAATTTCAATACAAGAAAAGAAAATTAGAAAAGCTTAATATTGAAAATCACTGAAGCTTTAAGTAAAAACTCTACTAGAAAAACTAAGCCCTATAAAATCCTAAAACCATTGTCTTCATTAGTGTTTGTCAAGACAAAAAATTTGCAGAACATGATGTGTATAAAATGTAATTTCCTAACTTTTCTTTCTTCCCTCATATTAAAGATGATATTTCAGAATTAATTAAGAATATTGAATACATCGAACACTTATTTCTTAAGTCTAAGAGCATACAATTTTGTTGGTCTACTATTTTGTCTTATATGTAGAAAGTATTTAATAGTTTAATGGTACCAATTGGAACTCCTCCTTAGAAGTTCCTCCTCGCTTAAGAGATATAATAATAATAATGAAACTTAATCACAAAACAATCTAATGCTCTTCATATAGTCCTTCCCCGAAATCATTCATATTGACATTCTATGAGGACCAGTCTACTTCCTACTAGCTATTCATCCCAAAAGTTATTCTATTCTAGCCAGAAATTGTTTTATTAAAATTATTAAAAACACAATGAAACTCATAAATATCTTTCATAAATAGTTTACTTCAATAAGGATTTCATTAATAAATGATAAACTGTAATAAAACAAGTAAAAATTATTACCAATATAGCTATGATACTGCTGAAAATTAGGATGGCATAATACCAGCGACCGTAGACCCATTTCTTAAAGGAAGCTATACTTTTCTCAGAGAGAAGCAACTTTCGAAGGGTAGCCAGCGGTCCAGATGGATCCACCTGTAATACAATAACATTAGCTCTCACATTTAAAAAAAAGTCCCTTGATAGTTAGTTATACATTTAAATAAATAAAATCTGTTGTAAATACTTATTTATTAATACTAAAATTTTCTTTTATATTCAGGATTTTTTAATGTTTTATGTCAATAAAAAACACTATAATTACATGAGGTTTTCACATTTAAATATTTATATTAATTTTTAAACATTAACATTAACAAGAAAATGAATGACTTATAACCTTTGCCCTTGTAGAATATATTTTTCTTCAAAGACTGAGTGCTTTTAGGGTTAAGGGTTCATTATTAATACTTACAGCACAAATCTGTAGCAGATTGAGGGACTCTTGGTCCTGAAGGAGCTCAGGTTTTAAAGGAAAATATAATCTAAAACATAAGCCTGGAGATCTAGTCATTCATTTCCTTATAGCAATCATCTTTGTTCCACTGCTTTTAGAACTAAAATTTAAATCTTGAGAAAAATTTACAAAAATCACAAGAGGCTACTTTGAGAGAAGATTATTGTAATTGTGAAAAAATCATTCAAACACTTATTAAAAAATCCCAAATTTGCGAAGTGAAAACTTCTTGAAACTTTTTCAACCCACAAGATTCACTTCTATAGTTAAAGCAAGTTACTATTGTACTCAATAAATAAATATCTTGTTTTATTATTCTAATGAGGAAGAAGAGTGTATACAAAGATTCCCTAACTATTAATTTATTTGGATTTATTCACTTATAGTATGGTTGTAAGTTAAGTTTTTAAGACTAATCATTGATCATGGAATTTAAAAAGGAATTTTACACAATGATGATGACAACTCCACAATCCACACCCATGTCTATTTCAAAAATATTTGTCACTATAGGTATAGGTAATAAAGATCAGCAGTGTTTTCAAAAATATTCCTTGAAAAATTTATAACTCATAATTTTTGTAACTCACAATATGAAATGATAAGAGATTGTAATTAAGAACTTTGCTAAAAAGGTTTTTAAAAAATTTGCTGCAATTATTTAATTAGCTATATGCTTAAAATGCAGAAAAAATAGTAGCTTTCAGTTCAGTAATTGCTTCAAAGTTGAATGACTAATAGTCATAATATTGGTTGTTTTAAAAATATTCCCTACGGCCATATTAGGTTGCTCAGACAAGTGATGTGGTGTCTGCCTAGCAAGAGAATCCAAAACTGTGAAATGACCTTTCCAAAGGATTCTAAAAATTTAATTTTTGATAATTTATTATATATTATAACTATTAGAAATTAGCCAGGGTTTTGGCCAGGATCAGAAAAATAAAATACTCCCAAAGATGTTGGGTAATTATTTAATTATTGATGACGTTTCGACTTTACTTGTAAGTCATCATCAGGTCTATGGTTTATGGTCACATCTCAGAGTGCAGCACTAAACTGAGTTCAAACTCCGCATTAAACTTGTAAACTTGCATTAAAAGAAGCTTGATTCAGAAACACCAGTTACTAAATGTACATCTAATGGCTTGATCCCTCAGAGAATATAATTAAATTTCATTTGCATTGGCCATCAGACTGGAAACTATATCATTAGAACTGACTCGATACAGAAACAAGCAACAACCAGACAAGGTATACCAGAATTTCAGGGCTTGTAATACTTTTGAAAGACCTGAAATATCTCTTAATCTAATATTTCTTCATTAATCTGAACCTGGGCTCATGAAATTATAAAAGAATAAAAAAAAAAGAAAAAAAAGAAAGCATGGATGTATAGAATGAACTATTAAATCGGTATATTGAGAGAACACACAGAGAGGCCATGCGGCTATTGTTAAACTATATTGAGTAGACTAACTGAAGAGAATGATCAGGGTTAACATTAAAACATGTAGCATCATGATTATGAAGCATCACTAATGATTAAACAATACATAAATGTGAATTATACCGTTAAACTCATTAAGGACTAACAAAACTTATTTACTGAAAATTTTTTCGAGAGTTTAATTAGCCAATTTTTATCCTTATATTTATAAAATTGTCATGAAATTGATGTTAAAAATATCGCTGAAGTAAAGTTATTGAAAATTAGAGTTCTACATTTAGAAAATATATGTACCAAAAAAAAACAACATTATTTCAGTTACTTATCAGCATATTATATTATTCATGCATGTTTAATAGAAAATGGATTTTGTAAGGTAATTAGAATATAGGATAGAAGACAAATACATTAATATGAAAACTATTTACTTGGTCCACAGAAAAATTGCCATCGCTAAATATTTAATGCTCTGCTTATAGTTCAAATCATGATTTATAAAACAATTTTTGATGCTAAATATACTTCTTATTTTTTGTTTCAAAATATTAAGTCAAAAACTTTTTGAACTGTGAAGATAAAAACATAAGACAAACTTGATAAATTCTAACAATGTATTTCTGTATTAACAATACTTACCTCTCTGCATTTTTGGAAGACATCACAATAACCATTATAATCATTACAAGGAGTCCCAGGTTTGGAGTACATGTCTGGTATATCATAGGGTGCACTGTTCCAGTCAAATGAAGACCTAAAATAAAAATATTCAAATTTAAGAAATTCAAATGGGAAAAACTATTTTCTCCATCTAAATTTGGTGGTAATTAATAATTTATAATACAAATAAAATCAAGACAGCAATGAGAAAAAATAAAAGATTTTTTACATTGATCCAATATACACTGGGGGACAAAAAAACCGGCGCACCTGGAATTTTACCTGAAAAATGGAGATTAAATAATTATTTTTGTGTGCGGTGTAATAACTGGCACGACAGATCAAATGGGAGTACGATTCCTTATGTTTTGACAACAAATGTCTTAATCCTCTCTAGGAGGCTTGCAGAGCTCGATATCCACTCCAGAGTCCCCGCATCCGGCCCTCTGCTCACCGCAGCGCACCGAACAGCTCGCCTCAACTTTTGTCGAGAACATTCCGCCTGGACAGAAGATGATTGGGCCTCTGTTTTCTTTTCTGACGAGTCCAGGTTTAACCTGTACGGTGCAGATGGCCGAGTTCGAGTGTGGAGAAGATTAGGCGAGCGATATGCACAGTGCAACATTAGGGGAAGAGTGCAGTTTGGAGGAGGCTCGGTGATGGTTTGGGGTGGAATTTGTTTAGAGGCTAAGACAGACCTCTATGTGTTCCGAAGGCCAACGCTTAATGCACATACGTATGTGACTGACATTCTGGAGGAATATGTGGTACCGTTTGCCACGTTTATCGGACCCAATTTCCTTTTTATGCATGATAATGCACGGCCACACGTCGCACACATTGTAAGGGACTACCTGGATGAGGTAGGCGTCCGCACTTTGGAGTGGCCAGCTCGCAGCCCTGACCTCAACCCTATCGAACACCTTTGGGACCAGCTTGGAACGTCCATTTGGCGACAACAGAACCCACCAAGTGACCTCCAAGAGCTAAGGACGGCTCTGGTACGTGAATGGGATCAGATACCTCAAAATCGTGTAGCCAACCTGATTCGCAGTATGCCTAGAAGAACCCGGGATGTTATTCAAGCAAGGGGAGGCAACACTCGGTACTAATGACTCACATTTCTTAATAATAGAGTGTTATTTTTCATTTAGAGTGTGTTTATTTTTTTCTAAAAGTGACCATTTTTCTTTTCTTTTTCAATAAAGATTTTTTTACCCACTCATGTTGTGTTTTTTACCCTTTATTCTTGGTATACAACAAACAGAATATATCACAATAAATAAAGGTGTGCAAATTGTGACCTTTGACCTGTTATAAAAATGTTTATATGCATTTTTCAGGTAAAATTCCAGGTGCGCCGGTTTTTTTGTCCCCCAGTTTATTTGTGTTTTGCCATCACATTAGATATGGGAATATAAAATTAAAGTATAATTGTAACAGACAGTAATAGTAAATAAATGGAGTAAAATATTCTAAATTGAATTGTAGGAAGAAAAAAAAAAATTGCATGAAAAATCTAAAATTTATAGCAATTCATGAATTTAAAAAGGATGATAAGATAAAACTATGATAATTTAATGAATTAAATAACGATTAGTAACAAATTAAATGTATAGAATTTAATACTACAATTTTGTAGCATTGAGCTCAATTAAATAAAGGCTATGTTATATTAGTAGACAGGTTTTGTATTGTGAAGGTTGGTGATTCAGATTTAACAATGGTAATTTTAAAATTACTGGATAAAAAAATATTTTAATTATGGATGTCAAATGGTACGAGGTACACCCAGAAAGTAAGTTTCGTTTGGTAAATAAAATTAATTGTGCACAGATACTGAAAAATTATTTATTGCACAAAATTCTACAACTCTTAAACTTCTTTTCCACATAACTGCCAAAATTTTGCAGGTATTTTTCATAGCGTGGCACAAGTTTTTGTATACTTCTTCATAGAAGATTGCCACCTTCTGCAATCGCAGTGCTGCAGCAGAGATAAATTGCAACGGAAATTACTTTCTGGATGTACCTCATAGTTAATGAAGAAAAATATAAATATTGGTATTGGAATTATTCAGAAACTATAAAGACACACACATATGAAGAAAGTTAAAATTGATTACATTTTAGTATAATAATACATGTTTAGAAAATCGCTATTAATCAAAATAGGTTTTTTTTAGAACTCCTTGACACAACCTGGTATTTATTAACTCATCTTTTGAATATAGAGTAATAGGTATATACTTAACTAGTAACTGGTTTATAGTAGTTGCAGAAGAATAAGAAAGTTATAGTTTGACCAAGCGAAATTGTCTAAATTGCTCAATATATTTAAGAAAAAGAAATAGAATTCAGGTAAATTGATTTTTTATATTCGCATTTAAAGAAAGCTAAAGTATGTATATCAGTGAAAACTTTGCTTCTAGAGATAAACATCTTTCTATCAATTATGTTATAATGACCAAAAAAAAAAAAAAATAAAAAAAATAAAAAAAATAAATAAAATAATCAGAAAAACAAAAATGTTGATTTAATTTATAAATGGAAGTCAAAAAATAAAATGTAAACATAAATTAAGGCCCACACACTAAAACTAGATACTTACAAGCATGGATTTTTCTCCCCAGGAAGTTTGCAGCAAAGCTCGCAAGCCTTAGTAGGCGGATCATGGGGTCCTTGAATACACTGACAAGATTCCAGACCATATGCGAGACAAATTGAACCAGTGCACTCCTGTAAATTAGTAAGTGGAAAAATTTCGTAAAAAGGATTTAATGTTTATTAATATTAATTATAAATAAATCTTCCAATCAAGTTAAAGGACCTGGTGATCCCTGATTTTAAGTGCCTATAAACTACAAAAAAAAAAAAAAAAAAATTATTAAAATAATTATGTAGCCAATTGGACAAAGTTTCCTCTTATAGTACTATAATCAGTAAAATAGAATTTCTTTACTTCCTCCAATTTTAATTTTTACAAAACTTTAAACCAGTAAATTAAACATTTGAAAAAACAGCAGGTCTTCAGAATTCATCGTTATAATCTCCCACTATTATATTTCCTGAACTCCACAGAATTGGATTAATTTAACCCCTAAAGTTTAAATACTGTATACCAGTAATAAAATTGAGTTGGATTGTTCTTAAAAAAATGGTCAGGGTGTTAATTATATATATACCAAAGCATATTTGGGTATTGCTTTATTTGTAAATGCCAATGTTTGGCTAATTATATAAGCCATCATCAGGGCTTTTGGCCAAGCTGGTACTCCCCCCAACTTGCAACCAAATTAATAATGTTTCTCTGTTACCCTCAACTTCCTCCTTTGATTTATCATCTAGTTACCTCAATGTCTCACATGTGACAAGATAAATTATCACAAGATGATTCCCACATACAACACAAGGTACACACATCTAATTAAAGTTATGTCAAGTTTCCATACTATGCTTTTATGTTTCTGTTGCTTTCCTCCTATCTCTCAGAATATATGTATAAAGTAGAACTTTATAACTAACTTAATGGTACTCTTATTTATTTACTATTCTTAAGCTTGTATTCTTAGATTTTTATTTATCTATTGATTTTTATAAACAATTAATGCGAGGAAATAGGATAAAAAATCTATCTGTCCCAGCCAGGACTGATAAACAAAAATACAACTATTTATAACGATTATTAATAAGATTATTACAAAATGTTCATTTAAATTTGATATTCCATAAATACTGAATTAAAAGTTAT
This sequence comes from Oncopeltus fasciatus, assembly GCA_000696205.2. Classification (NCBI taxonomy): domain Eukaryota; kingdom Metazoa; phylum Arthropoda; class Insecta; order Hemiptera; family Lygaeidae; genus Oncopeltus; species Oncopeltus fasciatus. Next base: position 268,963 of record KZ807153.1, read on the forward strand.
AGATTTAAGATAAATTATTATAAGAAAACTCAATAATAATTGCTTTATTTTAAATTTAACCAAAGAAAAATTATAATTATTACAAACAAACAAACCACCTATTAGTTTTTCAAGCAAAAATGTATAGCAAATAGAAACTTACACCCATGAAGCAAACAAATTCTTCATTACAGATAGTCTTGTTAGGTTTATTGATGGATGGAGGACAATAAGGTCCTCGTCCATCACAATAGCTAGAGTCTCGGCATCCATTGTCATTTCGGCACTTATCTCCAAACTTTAGGCTACATTCTGGAGTACAGCATGGGCCCTGGAAAATATAAGTTCACTTCATGCTTAAATAATTCAATAGCCTAATATTTTCAAATATTTTTCATAAAAATTATTTCTTACAATACTTAAATTATATACAATGTATAAAGTTTTTCTTTTATTTTTTTTCCTGTATTTTGTGGAGATGATTATATATTAAACAAAAATTGGTTGTATTTATATTTCCTTAAATGGAATAAACAGTTAAATAAATTTTATTATCAGATTGCTAAATGATTTTGACTTTTATATAAATCACCTGTTAAATTTAAAACCTAGGTACTTTATATTTTCTGGAAAGGAAACAGAATACCAAAAATGAGTATATACTTTCATGAAATCTTAAAGGATTTATTAATAAAAGATGCAATAATTTTAATCCCTTAGTGATTTTACATGTTTTTCCTCGCAACAATTTTCTTTTTTCTTTTCTTTTTTTTTCTATTTTCATGACACTGTAGAGCTTTTCTTCTGAAAACTATGTGATACTATTGGTATCTGTTTGTGTAAAGGCTTCTCATCTCTAGCAATGACATCCTCCTCACTGGTCCCAGCCTACTCTTGCACTCATTAAATAAGTGATCAGCCTGGTCTTTTCCATTTTGGTCTTGCTTCATAAAACTACTTCACCTTTCTCTTATTCCCTACTATTTAATTGGCCAAATATTTCATTGGCATGTTAACTCATTTCTAGATTATCTGATATAATTCATTCTATAATATAATTATGATAAAATTAACATAATAGATTCTACTACACCAGTGAATAATTACTAGTATAGTATTAATATATTGCAGGATAGTTTTCTTAAGGATCTTAAGAAATGATATTGATGGGGACTTAATAAGATAACTTAATACACTCCAGTGAACACTGTAATAAGAGGTTGTGGTTCTCCTCAACATTGACTAGCCTGAAGATGATGCTTAAACATCAAAACTGATAATCAAATAAAAACAATATCATTTATTTGATCCATAAGGAGATAAATGAGGCCTTATAAAAGGATGGGTAATATTTATTTACTCATGCAAGTAAGTTGTTGTTTTGTTGAATTGTCACAGTTCTAGTTCCTTGGCTGATCTTTGACTTAAAGTTCAAGTAATACACTCTTCTGGTACAGAAGAAGGTACTTCTACCATTATAGTTTTTTCAAGCTCGATATCAACCAGAGCAAAACCTTTGATAATTTTTTTAATCGTTTTTCACAATTTTCATTTATAGTAAATAGGTTGTGAAAAACTCAAAGAAATTACTATAATTGAAATCAATTTGTCAAATTAACAGGTAATATTGGTCAAAGAAAACACAGCTAGAGACAGATAATTAACCTTTGTCCCACACTAAAAATGAGGTAGTGTTTTCTTTATTATATTTTTTAATTATAATACTTATATGGTTGCTTTAAAGTAACACCAATAAATCATTCATAATGATATAGGTAGGTAGGATCGGGTTTAGGGGCGATCAACCCTTAGATTATTACGCCCTTCAGTATAACTATTGCTTGAGTAGGTAGGATCGGGTTTAGGGGCGATCAACCCTTAGATTATTACGCCCAACATAATGATATATATCACTTACATTGATTAATGAACTAAGGACTAATCATCATGCATCAACATTATTTTAATGACTGATCATTTATTTTTACATTTAATGGAATCTACTTCAATTTTACAATATATCAAAAACCAGCACTTCTATTTGAAAGTTTTAATTATTCTAAGGAAATTAAAAGTATTCATTAAATGTGGAAATACCAATATGCACACCATAATAAGGGTATTTCTTCACATTTTAGTTTATTTATTCCTTGCTTCTTTAACTTAATTAAATTAATAAAAAAATAAAAATAATGGGAGAACGGATAAAGGTCTAACCTGTGAGGGGCTACACACAGAATGTGGGGTGAGATGGCATGGGGGCTGATCGATGAGAGGGTGTCTCCGCTGGGGATAGCAACAGTCCTCCTTGCATTCTTCCTCCCAGCCACAGTCACATTGTTCACCTTCTTCGACCACACCATTACCACAGATTGCAGTCTGGGGCTCTGAAACATCATTAAACAGCAATTAAAAACAACTGAAAATAAAAATCCAGAACAGCAAATATAACTAATTTATCATGTGCCTTAAAATCTTTTGTATATTTTGAATAGGATTTTTTCAAATTGAAAACTCCAAACTTTGAAACAATTTCTTTATTGCCTAAGAACTTAGGTTCTTGAATCTCATCTTCAGAGCTCAAGATTCTCTCAGAGTGAGAGTAAGGGAATCTCTCAAAATGCTCAATAAGGTTTTTTTTGTTCTGTGCTTTTAGCTTTCCAGTGGGTTCCTTGTGTGCTCATAGGAACACCTAGTTGTAATTTGATACAATTTTTCATCAAAAGAGAAAATATCAGGCAAACTGAATGATTTGGTAGCCACACACTTTTTATGGTGGTCATGGGTCAAAATGAACACATCCAAAATATGTTTCTCCCCTGTAGAACTTTTTTCTCAAATAACATAATATTTATGGTTTTTAATCTTTTACCGGTTATTATTCATTACTAATTTACACAATAAAATTTTTTTTGTGTGTGTGATGAGTAGCATTTTCACTAAAACAAATATTCTGGAAAACATATTTAAAATAAAATTAACTATTTTAGGATGATTGGTCCCCTTCTGACCTTACTGATTTCCAGTGGTATTATTTCTATAATATTTTCTACAATAATAATTGTTCATACATTTAGAGTGTTTTCAATATTTTATAACTTTTAATAATAGTATAATTAATTGTTTGAAACATAAATTTCAGTAAGTAGTAAATTTAATCCTTAAATAGTTTTACAATACAAATTGATTAGTAGAAATCTTTACTTATAGTATGATTTTTTATATTGATGAAAAAGTATACTATAAGTAAGATTTCTACTAATTGCATATTATCTCGTCATGCTAATAAATACATTTTATTTTGTTGATCAGCTAGAACAATTTTTTTTTTTTTTTTTTTTTTTTTAACAGCTCAATGAACAATAAAATACAAGAAATATCAGTATGTTTACCTGTAAAGCAACCCTTATAGCTTCGAGCTTTAGCGTTTAATACAGGATTAATGCTGTTTAGAGAGCACGGGGAAAACTTATTGTTATTCTTCTTGTCTCCAGATGTTGCTCTAGCAAACATTATGTAATTTCCATCTTCCCCGCCAGGTGTGCAGTCGTCTGGATCATGCTGCAAAATCATAATATTTTACTTGTAAGTTGCTATAAACCTGGGAGTTTTATACTCTACTCCTAGTATTATTATTTAATACTAAGCCAGATTATTATTTAATATATGTTTTTGAACAAATGCCTATTATAATAGTAATACAAATTATTCTCAGTATAAGATTTTACATAAAGTGGGCCTGGTACTTAACAGGAACTTTCAGAACTTCTCACAGCAAGTTTGAGCTCTTCCAGAGACAAGCTACAGACAAGAAATATGAGCTTGTCAGTTCGATGGGTGTTTAGAATAGGGTGGCTAACAGTAGATAGCCCCTTCCTCCAATGCTCTAAGTAGGATGGGAGGTTACAGAATAGAAGAATATGTAATGTGAATTTTTAATCCCATTTAATTGTTATTATAAAGAAAGAGTAATAAAATTGACAAGTACTAAATAAATTGAAGCTTTGAATATATTTTTTTTAAGTACTGTTTTTGCCTATTCCACATATTCTTACTTATGATAAGCATTAACTAAATAAAAAAAGGGCTCATCACCTAGGAGTTATGCAAACTAAACAAATATTCCAAGTTAAAAAGCAAATTTGTAATGCATATAATTAGGCTTTACAAAATTGATCTCTGGAGAAGTTAATTCAGGGGTTCTCCACTAGCAATTTATTCGTTTCATGTTCACATTCATGTCATATAATTTTATTATCAAGACCCATTGATAATAAAATCTGAAAACATATTTGATAATAAAATAGGAACTTACTGGAGATCCAAAATTGTGACCAATTTCATGAGCCAAGGTGACATGAGAAACCGCAGGTGGTACATGCTTTCCATAGTTTAAAAGTGTCACTATCCCAGTATTCAAGCTCTTCATACTTCCTCGGTAGTGCTGAAAATACAAAAAAAAAAAAAAAAAATTATAATAATTCATGCCTATTTTATTATTTTAATAAAAAAAGAAAAAAAAAGAAAAAGAAAAGAAGCTTAATAAGGAGAGTTTTAGGAGAGGATTAGCAGCATTTAGGTTCACTAATTAAGTTATTGTCTCCCTTGTCAGTGTATTTGAATAAATATTGAATCATGAGGTATGTCTTTTTATCAATAAATGGAAAGATGATGATCAAAATAACTAAAAATAGTAAGTAAAGTTTTTTCCGGGTTGGACCGTGTAAAGTTTTTGATGGTTGCCGAGCTTTCGCACATCCTGTGATGGCTTCTTCAGGGCTGAATAGAGATTNAGCCATCACATGATGTGCGAAAGCTCGGCAACCATCAAAAACTTTACACGGTCCAACCCGGAAAAAACTTTACATACATCTGATGACTGTGGAAGCCTACGTGAACATCTAAAAATAGTAAGTTTTTTAAGAAATTCAGTTGGATCATCATCAAGTTTTTATCTTTAGCCACTTTACAAGTATGGCAATGTTTCAATTTTTTTAATGGTAAAAATCCCTCACGCTAGAGCTATGTAAACTAATTTGATAATATTTTATAAAAATAAAAATTAATTAATTAAATTAAAGATGAAATATTCAATGATCTTAAATGGTAGTACCAAAAGAATAAGAAATGGGCTTCATAAAAAGAAACACTCTATGCTATTTCAAATTTTGAGAGCATGCCATTACTTTTTTCTTATGAAATAAATGGTTATGTATAATGTTAATTACTTTTGTGAAGTATAAATAAATCAACAAAAGAGCTTTGAAGAAACAAAAATAGAAGTATCTTACCTTAATATGCTTATTAACTCTACTTTATTTAAATTAGGTGAATAAAGAGTTTGACATGAAATCAAAAGAAAAATATAAATATTTCATTAATGAACTTTTAACTTACCCCATTCTTCTCACAAACACCACCTGCATTTTTCAAGTCACCTGTCCATGCTAATCCAAGAGTTCCCATTTCAAAGTCTCGGTAAGTAAACATATATGCAAGACAAAAGGCATCATAATCTTCTTCTGTAATAGTGGAAAACGTAAATAAAGTTGAGAATTTTAACAAAACAATATATTTTAATAGTTTTGAAGTAAGATCTAAGCTAGGTTTCACTCTCATGCCCAACCAGAACCACCTCAACACTATCTAATGGCTCCTTTTATGTCCTTTTCTGCTGGAAAGAATAACTAGTGGCAAGTGAAAGGAGGTGGGGGGGAGTGGCCCTGCATTATCAAAGCTGACATTTTATTCATTGACCACAAGGTATTTTTCTAAATAGCTCAATATTAAAATAAAATTAAACTCTTTCTAAGTAATACTTAAGTTTCCTGAAGAATTTTATTATTCTAATACTTATATTTTCACACATATAGAAAGGTTCCTTATCTGTTAATAGTTAAGGGAACTGGATACAATAAATAAATGAAATTTAAAGACATTTATCACCATTTATTGATAGATAGAGTTAAAATTGTTTTTACTAATATTAATATTTGGAACTAAAAATGTAAAATAAATAAGGATAAGTTGGCCTTGCTAAAATTTAAGAGAAATCTACTGGTAAAAGTTTATTTTGGCTTATAAAAAGATTTTCTAAATATTTCATAAGCAAGAAATAACTAGAATATGATGAAAAGTCACATGTGTAAATATTTATTAATATAGTTGAGCTCATTATATATAATATTATTGAGCAATTATTTCTCATTTTACAAAAGCAATAAAAATATAATATCCCAGATCAATACATAAACTTCCTAAGTGTCATGTGGCTTTTCTAATCGGTGTTGGCGAATATGAGGCAACTACTTTGATTTGGCTGAGTTCTGGGAGTTCTAGGCCAAAAAACTATAAAATATTTTATAGATGTTGGCCAAGCTCTAATATTTTGATGCAATGACATAATCTCGTCCATATCTGGTCTTGAGCTGGCCATGACTGGTAAGAGAGTCCGCAATAATAACCAATCTTTTAGTAAGCATTTATGCTTTTATTTATGAATTTATAAGGCTTTATACTAATGCCATAATTTTCAGTACTAGTATAATCTAAGAGAATAAACAGACAATAACTTTAACAATAAATACAAGAGTATTGAGATCAACAGTGATTATAATATCTGAAGTAACTTAATTATTAATCTACTTATTGATTAATAATAAATTTACAATAGTAAAAAATATTTTATGTTCATTATTCACTATACTCATACATGTATGCTCATATGTTTGTATGCTCATACAACATGTATGCTAGATTAATTTAATGTAGTACAAATAATACACTAAATTTTTTTTTAACAGTCAGTATGTATATACATATGTTCTATATAAAGGCAATTGTATATTTTAGCTGCTTCAATATTTCTGTAATATTTTTCTCTCAATGCAGCCTAGTTATTTTCATAACCAGTTCTTGCAACACAGCTTATTTGAGAAATGTGATCATATGTAGATTGAAATATATGGAATAATACATAAAAGCTTATTTATCATACATAAAAACACAATCAAACACTTTAAATTGCCAAACTTATTATGTTATATTATATTACTTGCAATAAAGTAATTTAATTAAATAGCTCTTGAACTGGAAATATTTTATTTAAATTATTTCAATAAACTTTAGTACTACTTTTTTTTTTTTTTTTTTAACTTTTGTTTATTTATTACATTTGCGTTAACATAAAAACATTAAAATTTAATTACAATGAACAAAAAAAATCACAAAATGACAATTGCAAGAGGAGAAGGTGACCAATGACACAACTCTCAAATAAAATACAAATTATGTTCCCAGATCCTGAGACCATCTTTTATTGAGTCGATGGGGAATGTTGTAAGGGTTGGAGTTGGAGGACAGAGCTTGTGCTAGTGGATTTACAGTGGAAAAGTGTGAAGCGGGAAGAAATGAGGTTTTGAATGAAAGGAGTAAGATTGAAGCGAAGGAAAAAATTGGATACCTAATAGGGAGCATTAGCAATTATTATGAGGAATTTGGATTAAAAAGACTAGATTCTTTGCATGTTGGAAGGCTTGGCAGAAACCCAAATTTCTACACCGTTTGATCAAATTGGTTGTAGTAATGTCTTGTATAGCATCAGTTTGTTTTCTGTTACAAGACGTTTTCTACAATGTGTTCTGTAAATTAGGTTGAATGAAGTATTGCAACATTCAGTTCTGTATCTGTAACATTGGGAATATTCACAGCTCTCCATGCTAGTAATCTTAAGGAGTCTCTCTGTATCTATCCAAATAGAGAGTTTTTTTTTTACCATAGATATTATTATTAGATGTTTTTTGTAGGGTTTCGATCAAGGTAGATCCAAAACAGTTTAAAAAATGTGTATTTAAAAAAAAATTATCTGCCTGGAAAATAATTAAAAAAATACAAATTTTTTAAATTGTATTTTTTGAATCTACCTTGTTCGAACCCCAACAAAAAACATCTCAGAATCTATTTTTAAATATTGTCTACTCTACTGTTTTTCATAATACATTTTTTACTTTTAATTAGTCTTGGCTCTCTCATAAATTGTTGCCACACAACAAAACAGCATTAGAATTTACTTTCAACTATTTATTGTGGTCTTTTATAGAAACAAATTATAAAAAGTCATTGTATTTCTTATAAAATTTAAAAATCTCTCAAATATTCACCCAATATTAATAAATTGTATGTTTTTTATGCTTTGATTTTTACAAGAAATCATTGCAGAATTAAACTTAATAATAGAGTACTTGCATTTTTATATTTTTAAATTGGGTTGCAATTAAATATTCAGTAAAACTCAGTATAGTACATAATTTTTATTGGACCACATCTTAAGCCACTTTTAAGTAGTAAAATTTTTTATAATTTGAGACACTTATGGCAAAGCAGAATCAATAGCACATTTATTTATTATTCTAAATAAATTTTATAAAACACCTCAGTCAGACTGTCAGCCTAAAGTTTGTATAAATTATTTGTTTTTTCACACTTTGGTGTCACAATAATTTTGAATAAAAATGAAGAAAATATTTACCTGAAAAAAGTTCCAGAAACTTTTCCACGCCATAGTTCCCAGGATACCTGTAGCTTGGATCATTCAAAGATTCTGTTGTGTGTACTTTAATTCGTTTTATCATAAAGCTAATGTTGTCAGGTTTCCCATCCAAGTTAAAATCTGAAAAGACAAATAAATGACATTAAGGATTTTATTAAAATTCATTATATTTGTTAATTACATTGTGTTATGTATAGCATTAATTATTAGAGTAAATAAAAAAAAAACTATACCTGTGATCCTATAGATGGAGTTGACTCTCTGAACATGGCGGGTCATAACCTCAATACAAGCCTCTTCTGTACCATACTTATTGAAGAAGAGATGGTCTGCCTGCAGGTAGAGCATGCAGGTTGTCTTCTTGGGGTCGATAGTAGCTCTCTTGTTAACATGCATTCGAAAGTCGTCATCGAAGAGATTCTCCTCCGGGCCGGTTCCGACTAGAATCTGGCAAAAGAATATAAGGAATTATGAGATAATAATTCAATTATAGTAGTAAGAAAACAATTATTTTATTTTGAAGAAGAATAAGAATTTGTTACATTAAGAGAATTAATGGTAGTTTGATACGATTTTAGTAAATCTGCAAATGACATGCATTATGAATTTTGGAACCCAGCTCCAACAGCCTAAGCTTTAATAAAGAGGTTAAATCTAATCTTTCAACTGATTTTAACACAGGTAAATAATATGCTATATCGATGGACTGGTTTTTAATAAAGTAAAAGTATAAAAGTAAGTATATTGTAATTGAGCTTAACCTTAATTCTTATGTGTAAGTATATTGTTATTAGGTTTAGATGTTAGGCATAAGTTGTTTGTTCAGTACAGCTGGGTTGTTAGATATATTCATAGGTTCAAGTTATAATTGTAGATATTGTAAGGTATGTTATTAGGAATAACTGACAGGTATAGGTTGACAGATCGTCAATGGATGTTGTTTTACAGTAATAGATAAGATTGAGACGCTTTTCGGAAGCCCCCTCCCCTCACTCTTCATATTATATTTGAAGGAATACAATTAATTTAATATTTTATTACTTATGTTCCCTTTAAACCACTTAGAGTTATTTAAAAATAAATAAAAACCTGTCACTCAGTAGCTGCGTTGAAGTTTATGGAATACCCTTTTATGAACTTTCCTGTGGTGTAATCCTCTACACTTATAGAATACTTCGAAATATCATTAGAAAAAACAACTAACTGCCCTTGACAACTAATTGCAACTTCTAGGCCGTAAAATTGGAATTTGGTACAGATAAACCCTCACTTTTGCTGTGAAACGCCTAAAATATTTATTTTATTAATGAACAAATCTGAGAGTGAGTTTCATTACTTTAGACTAAATTTACGCCTGCTAAATCGAATAAACCATTTGTACTAGCAGTTGACATTTAAGGTGATCCTCATGGTCTGATTTCACTCTATAACAAACTCAGTCTTTTTTTTTTTTGCATTTAAAAGCTGCTTGACAAATTTCATTTAGAAAAATTTTGAATTAAGGCTTGTAATTTTGACAAATACGAACGCACGCACGCAGATTTTAGTGATTGTTATGGAGCATAATATCGAATCGTTGAAAATATCGAAAACATTACAAAACCTGTCACGAGAACAACTTCAATAGTTACACTCTATCGGATTTTGTTGGGAAAACATACAATGTTCTATCATTTACTAAAATAATATATTAACAATTTACGATAGGTAATTATAAGAAACATAAATATTGTAAGGAAATATGCAAATTTTCACATCACTTTATTTTTGTTGCGAGACATCACTCAAAAATTCCCCAATTGGCTTTTAAATTAGAAGATGCGACCCCACTAATCCTGAAAGGTATTTAAAAATTATAAAAAACGCCGGTCCAAATGGTACGAAACGAACAAACGAAGAAGAATAGAACTTCTTAATTAAAGAAAGCCCGTCAAGCAGAGGCTAAGCTTCTAAGCCGATTTCAAGTTTCATTAAAAATGAACATTAAAAGAGTGTATTTGGCTCTAAATAACGATAGGGGTGAAAAGTATGGCCGCCGTGTAGACTCTCCGGGTGGGAAAAGTGGTAAGCATTCGTAGTTAAGTTCTTAACTATTCTTAACTGTTTGTTGCAAAAAAAATTTATAGAACATAAATGCTAAAGAAAAACAATTTTTTTTTAATAAATATTCTACAAATAGCGTGATATATTTTAGTAAATTATAGTACATTATTGTGCTATATAATTTTATACACTTTTATAATGTAATGTAGCGTTTTAATTATTATAAAACTGTATCAAGAATGAAGTTATTGACGATTATTGAATTTTATTTTATCCAAACCCCTCATCTTCGTTGAAATTTGATTTGAATTTAATTTTTATGCAGATATACTCTGCATACAGGTTTTTAAGGGGGATGAAATTAAAGAGGATCTGACAAGTTGCCTACCATACAAGAACCAATCCAAATTGTTGTAATAAAAAAAAAAACACAATATGGAAATTTAGTTTATTAAGAATTCTGTAGGAGAAATTTCGTAGTCGTTAATTAAGTGTTTGAGATAACGGTAAAAGGGGGTTGGTTTAGTTTCACTACCCAATGGCAGGGACTAGTTTCAGTAAGATTCTTGTGGTAAAGAAGTTGGCGATTGCATAACTTTAATGACTTATATGAAGTTTTAGAATTCAATTATGAAGAATAACTAAATAACTACTAAATGAGAAAAAATATGAAAATTAGATATCTGCATTATAACTAAGGGAAGGAACAAGTAAGCAAGAGATAATTCTGTCAGCGATAATATAAGAAAGTCAATTTTCTCTTGTAAATCTAGTAATTTGATGTGATAGAGAAATATATAATAAAAAAATAGTGGTTTTATATATTNATCACTGTGCAGGGGGAAGAGAGTTCCTTCGACCCCACTTTTAAGATGAAAGTCAATAGAATAGTACTTTTCTAAATACCAATTGATTGAGGCAGTCATTGACATCAATGAAAGAAGTCCAAATATTTTCTTTTCAGTACTTATCGTTGCCTTCGAAAGTTTATACTACTAAGAAAAAAAAAAAGAAGAAAAATGCATTGCAAAATTAAAAAGTAAATAAAATATAAAGTATATAAGTATTTGTAATATTTCTTATATTATTATAGTTTTCTAATTGAAAAATCAATTTTTATTTAGCAAAATGATACATGAATAACACAATATCTACATATTAGGGATTAAGCAATCAAATTTTGAAACATAATTTTTTGCAGTTATTGGTTTCACAATTGAGTAATATTGATCGGAAGTGAGAAAAAAAATTTGCGTTAAGATATTCATTTTAAAAATTGGTTCCCTCTCTCTTTCTTTACCTCTCTCACAAACATAAAGTATTTAAAAAAATAAATTTTTGATTGGATTTAATTTAATACTTATCATGTAAAGGATAATTTATTATTAATGGACTTACATCAGGGATAGAGTGCGGCCTTACATGATTCACTAAAAAATCATGGAAATAATTGGGTCGATTAGTTGTAATAGAAAAGCAGCCATTCAGGGCCATTAGTGCTATTACATACAATTAATTGACATCAATTAAGAGAAGGATACATACAATTATAATTGTACACAATTTTTTTGCCGAATCTTTCCTGTATTTAGGGATATTTAAAGGCTTTTATTAAGGCCAAGTTTCATGTTAAAGTTTACAACCTTTTTTATCCTAGCCAAAAACGGTTTTTGGCTATTGTGAAATCGAAATGACATAAAGGGCATTTTTTCGCCTAGTTGTTTTGAAGTAATGCTCTACAATTATTGAAATTTACCTCTCGAGCTGTTCAATAGTTCGATCACAAATTATTTCACAGACACATACAAGAGCAATCATTTTATGTATTCAGGGAACCTTGAAACATATAAAAATGTTTAAATATAACATAAAATTTACTTGAATCGTACCTCAGCCATGAATCGGACCCGGGTCTCCCACTTGCCGGGCGAGCATGCTACCAGCTACACCACCGAGGGAGATGGATTATCTCAGGCTTCCCACACCTCACCACGAGTCTAACCGCCAAGTATGACGAATATAAATTCGTACTTGTACTCGGAGGAGCTAATATTGCTAGCTATTTATTAGACACTCATTAGACCACTACCTGACATTCAAATCATGATGATCATCTTGATTTGAACATCAAGTTATTTTACTGACAGCCATACTTTCCTTACTATTGGTACAGAGTGGAGTGGGAGACGAAGAAAACTAAATGGTAAGCAGTATTGTAAAAATTCCCAAGTTTGAAGTCATCCTATCTATAAATGTGAGAACATTTCCCATAATGACAGAGAAATTAGTGAGTAATTACACAAAAATACATTAGATTCATTAAAATTTGCAGGAAAAATTAATTTGCCAATTCTAGGCAAGGTAATTAATTTGCCTAGAATTGGCAAATTAATTAATTTGGCATTTTTGACAGTATTTACCGTTTCTTCTTCCGGGTTGGACCGTGTCAAATTGGTGTTATTTGCCGAGCTTTCGCACATCATGTGATGGCTTCTTCAGGGCTGAAAAGAGAATGTCAGAAGTATTTACCGTTTCTTCTTCCGGGTTGGACCGTGTCAAATTGGTGTTATTTGCCGAGCTTTCGCACATCATGTGATGGCTTCTTCAGGGCTGAAAAGAGAATGTTATTTGCCGAGCTTTCGCACATCATGTGATGGCTTCCTCAGGGCTGAAAAGAGAATGTCAGAAGTATTTACCGTTTCTTCTTCCGGGTTGGACCGTGTCAAATTGACACACTTCTGACAATTTGACACGGTCCAACCCGGAAGAAGAAACGGTAAATACTTCTGACAATTTGACACGGTCCCACCCGGAAGAAGAAACGGTAAATACTTCTGACGACCGTCGAAGCCCACGTGAACATTTTTGACAGTGTTAAGAACTAATTCCCAGCTATGATCTCTGCCATTTGGATTTGTATAGAAGCAAGTACCTTTGGCTTGGACGGTCTCTTGACGATGATACCGCTCCTATTGGAGGTCGGTCGGATCTCGTAGGAGTCGGAGTCGAAGTAGAAGACTCCGGCCTGGCGTCTCTTGCGGTCCAGCAGCGCAGAGGCGCAGGGAGCCTTCGGCCTGAGGACGTCCGAGGACCTGTACATGACAGACCTGTACCCGAGGCCCGAACCCGCCCTGTACCTGCTCACAGGCTCCACGTAGTAGGTCTCCAGGCGAGTGGTGATACTCCCGTCGAAGAGGCCCTCTGTCGTCACCACTCCCTCCACCTCTGCCTCCGGGTCGTCTGCAACAGAATAAATAAGAGTTAGGACGTGGGAATCTCAACAAATAGATCGAGAGTGGTAACGGGCTGCACAAATCACCACCGAACAGACGCAGTTGGAGAAATGTGACTTTAACCTAAGACGAAAAATGAATTTGCTTTGTGAATCAATAAAAGACGATCTCAGTTATATAACATTCTGAATGTTAGCATTGCAATTTTACTAGATACTGACAACACTAAATCAAATTTGGCCTATAATTAGGCAGAAGGTAAAAAAAAAGAGGTAGTAAGACAAATTTTTATGAAATCACCTTCTATTCCATGAAACTCACTGAGAACCAATACCTGCCTGACAAAATCCAAGTAACTTTCAATAACATTCCTATTTCCTGACAGAATGAAAACGTTAATTATGCTAGCCTGCCTAAAGACCCCAATTTCAGTAATTACCTGTATTACTGGGATCATGTGCATTATTAAAAACCATCTTAAGCATTATCGAAAAAAAAAGACTTACAAAGTATATTTCTCACACCTCACCCGCATTCAGGCAATAATTACCCTAGTAGTTGATTTGCCAAAAAAAAAAAAAAAAAAAAAAAAAAAAAAAAAAAAAAAAANAAAAAAAAAAAAAAAAAAAAAAAAAAAAAAAATCACTGAAGACTTAATGATTTTTAAGTTATAATCAGGTTTTTTAGTAGAATATTAATGGAGAATAATATCTATCGGTATATCTATATGGTGATAACTATACAATAAAAACGGGAAAAAACACATATTACAAATTTTATCTTAAAAACTTTCCTTAATAGGACTGTCAGAAGTATGTTACATAAAACATGGATTTGGACCAAATTGTAAACGTTAGAACAAATATTAAATACGTCGATGTCCACAAAGACGAATTTATTATTTTTATTTTTTTGGAATAAGACAAACTATTGCAAATCATCTTATATAGAAGGGTATCAGAAACATAAGAAATGAAATATAATGTATAAAAATAAACAAAAAAAAAAAACAAAAAACTGACAAGAGAATATTTTTATTTTGTTATATTTATTTTAGATTGGACTGTGTCTCTTTATTTTTCGACCCTGAGGTTTCGCTCTTCTTGCCATGAGTCTCTTCAGGCTTGTTTATGTGATATGACTGTAATAAGGCCGAGGACAACTTCGAAAATTTTTTTTGAGAGTAGTTTTATTAGTATTGAGAACCGTAAAAGTGTGTTTAAAAAAAAAAAAAATAATTAAAAGGCAGAAAGACAAAAAATAAATCTATTTGAACATCTGACCCTTTCTTGTACATTATTTCATGCTCTTATTATCTCCTTATTAGTTTTGTTTTATTTTTCTCTTGATACTGCCTTTAAATATATGTCAGGTCAGTGGTAAATGCAAATATAATTCTTATTTAACACAAAACTTACTAAAAGAATAATATAAAATAAGTTCAAATACAGTTTTATGTTAGAATTGCATTCATACTCATTACATGAAAGACCCGTCATCGAGGTCCTCAGCATCATATTTGATGAATATTTATAATTGAAATTTCAATGCCATGTATTGCCCACACTTATAGAATATATATTTTATCGATAAAAATAAATCAGTGATCCAGTTTCATTACACTTGACTAAATATTACACCCACTGCAGCAAAAAGACTTTTAACACTCGTACTTGACATTGCAATTAATCCCTAATTCTAGTCGTCTGATTTCGCCCAATAACGAAATCAGCCTTAAATTATATGCAGAACCGATAGGCCAAGTTTCATTAATCAGCAATAAAATTTGTGATGAGTTTTGTTACTCTAAATACTGCGTTTACTCGCACTTGACATTTCAGGACAATTCTCACTCATGTTCGTTCGATTTTGCTCAGTAAATCACTTGCCTTTCGTTTTCGATTTAAAAGATACATGCTTAATTTTATTCAGAAAAAACTGAATACTGTTGTCTGTAGATCTTTGAAAGACACATTTACTTATAAATCTTAGAGAGTAACTAGTAGATGTTTTTTGTTGGGGTTCTGTCAAGGTTGGCATCAACCTTGACCGAACCCCAACAAAAAACATCTACCAATGATCTCTCTAAGAAAACTCTCCATTTGACCACCACTTATGTTCCATTAAACTCTCTTATTTGTGGGTAACATTTTCGGTATTTAGTATGTAGGATCAAATAAAATATGGAAAAAATATTTTACAAATTCCATCACGAGAACAAGCACAATAACTCCCTCGGTGTTCACTAAGAGCTTATAACTCTCTGCTGATTGGATGAGCGACATGCTACCCTAAAGAAGCAATATATCACCCTGCAAGGAGGTAGAATGTGGTGCTCTAAACGAAGTAGAAAGTGCAACGAGGTAGAATATCACAACTAGTGCCACGCTCTAAATGAAGTAGAAAGAGCTCTGATCGGATTGTAGAGCTCCATCTGAAGATTGTAGAGCCCCATCTGAGGACTCTAGAGCCCCATAATCTTAAGCGCTGAAGAATGCCGCGCGTGGGGATTGGGCATTGGATTGGGATGAGAAGGAAGGAGGAACGAGGTTTCCTTAAATATACATCCCAATTAGGATAGATGCTCCCGTTTCGTGGTGGTTTTCCATCCAAGATACTCCGCTAATGAATTTAAATTTATTTACTTCATTTGATTAACAAATAGAACTGTTTCTCTTCGGAGCTCCCGATTCATAACTATTTATTAGAGACTGAATAAGTGTAAACCTCAGCTTTAATATTGGATAAGATTTGTGTACTGAATTTGAATTTAACATGCACACAATCATGTATATTAGTAGAAAATTTGTTCGGAGTTCGGTTCTAGGATGTTCCAAAAAGAAGAAGGACTTCAGTCAATCATGCAGAATGGTTCATGGCTCATTAAGACAAAAGTAGGTACATGCTACTACTAGAATTTATTAAATAATTTTTTGATAATGTAATTGTATTAAATGGTATTGTATAGGTATATTCAGATTCTATATTTAAAAAAAATGTGGAAACAAGGACACAAAGTGTATTATAACTTATATAACAAAGTGTATTATACACAGGAGCTGTATAATCAGTTGCTTTCCATACCTGTTAGGTGAATTGAAGGCCATCAATAACTATGGATCTTATAAGAGGGAAGGAATAATGAGAAAATAAAGCTCGCTAGAGCAGACTATAATAGTACAATTTCTTTTTAACTATTTATTTTTGATAATAGGACATAAATGTTAGAAAACAGTATTTTTAACTTTTGTGTTCTATAATAATTTTTAGGTGTAAAGAACTGGAGAGCTCAAGCTTGCTAGATGGATTTGTAAATATCTTTTATCATAAGTCTTTTTATTGCTATTCCGTTTTTTATATATATTTTTCTTTTATGAACTAACTATCATGATTCAACTATACACAAATATCTGTATAAAATCCTTTTCCTCTTTTCTCAATTTCAATAATTAAAGAATATCAGAATTTCAGCTTATACCATGCGGAAAGATGACTAAATACCCAAAATAATTTCTTATAAAGTAGGAAAATAATTGGTCAATCCTTTCAACAATATTCCTGAATATCTTTACAAATATCTTCTTAAATTTGAATTATTTATAACAAATTATTATGTATAACGTATTTATTGGAGTGATAACGTTAATAACACTCATAACAGCTAAGATATTATAAGCGATTATCCGATCCCCCCCCCCTTCATGTTAACCGTATTATCCATTAATCAGCAGATCTAACGGCAAAAAAAAAAAAAAAAAAAAATCCTCCCTACAAGGAATGGAGGCCCAGAGATAGTTGGCCCATTGTTCTGTCCGCATGATTGTTGCAATTCATTGAATAATGAAACCAAATTAGGGCAAGCTTTTTCCAGTAGCATATTAAGAATTCCTTTGGGTCATAACGAACGGAAGCACAGAAAAAAAAAACCCCTAATTGTGCTCAGTGAGTATTAGATGTTAGACCTTCGGTGTCCAGTGCAATAACCAGTGGTCCACCACCGTGTCCTTTAACTGCTTTTTGCAAAAATAAATTCAAGTTACTAATTTGGTTTCTTTTCCTTGAACATTAAGACACTCGATCGTACAAATACTAACACAAATGCTTAAATGCGCAAGCACACGCACACACACACACGCACTATGTACACACACACACATATATATTTTTTTTGTTTTCATTAGAATTTCATCCAAAATTATAAAAGTCAAATTTTTATCTGTTTTTTAAATTAATCGTTAATGCTCAATTAACAAAATATAGCATACATTTTAATAATAAATTTTAGTCTTAATATGGAATTTACATAAAAAGAAAGTCATGCACCATATACATAATATAAATATATGCCTTATGTGTCTGCTTCCGTGCATGTGTTCATGTGTGCATGCCTGCTTGTAAAAAATGAGTAAAATTATTTTTGTTGTTTAGTAGATCAGGGGAAAAAAATTCATACATTCAATAATTAATAAAAAAAATATGTTTTAGTTAAGTTAAGTGCTAGTTAAGTTAAGTTAACTAACACTAGAACTATCACTATCACCTTAACTATTAATAAAAACAAGACAAAAAACAATGTGCTTCCATAAAAGTACACATTCATACCCAATACGGAAAAAAAAAAAAACCTTCGAAATACTTATTTAAATATATGAATTATATAAAAGACTAGGCCCTTCCTTATAGAGATTCAGGAGGTCAGAGAACTTGACAAAAAACAGCCTGACATTTTGTAGAGGCTGATCAGGTCTTGCCGGTAGAGGATAACCTTATACACTTCGTTAGCCTCCCCCCTCTATTGTAGGAGTAAGGTTATGTTGGACAGCTCATTAACCTTCCAACGATCCTTTAGCCTGGCCCTCCTGCCTTCGTTATAACATAATGTAGTCATTTATAAATCTTATAATCTTAAATTCATGCATTACACAGACAAAGAGCTTACTACTACAGACTCCCATCTCACAAAATGGCGAACCCAAGCCCATCTCATTGAGAATATGTTTAGATTAGAATTCACTTCCTTACTGCTCTGTATACATATCGGTTTATTATTCACCACCATGTCTCATTTGAACTGTAAATAACGGAAAGGCATAGGAATGTAGTTGCTTATGGAAAGAGTACATTGCTACCAACATCAAGTGCTGCGATGAAGAAAGAATTTCATTAAGTCCGCCTACTTATACTAAACAATTTCCTTTTATTAGTATAATTAATTATAATATAAAAATAATACATCAACGAAAAAAAAAATATGAAAATGAAAGTGGGAAACACACATTCAACCAATACACATCAACAATCATCAGATTCCACAAGTCACTGCAGAAGGAGTTTGACTCTTGACAGGCAGCTTACATGGGGTCCCCACACACGCAACACTCAAGTAGAAGATCTCACAACGCATTGAAATACTACCCTCTCCCATGCACCCAAACTCAATTTGAGCAAAAAATGTACATATACACTTATCTCAAGCAATCTAATTGGTCATATGAATTCAAATGTGAGCCTAAAATGCCTATTTGAGTAGATAGCTTCATGCCTGCGGTGGTAACCACTGGTTGAGCCTTCCCTGACATGAACATCTTGCTATATTTTCTTTCACCTTTATATTTATACCATTTGCCGATGGCAACACATTTACTGATTTACTGTATGATAAAATAAATAAAGGATATATATTCTAAGTGATGTTGCTTACCAGGTTCTTTGAGTTTAGAAATACATTCTGGAGCCCAAAAAATTGGTTCAGGAGTTGAAACATTAACTAAGTGTCGGATTTACTGACTTCCACCAACTACTGATACAGAAATACCGATTAAGATTAATAT
Organism: Oncopeltus fasciatus; assembly: GCA_000696205.2. Taxonomy (NCBI): domain Eukaryota; kingdom Metazoa; phylum Arthropoda; class Insecta; order Hemiptera; family Lygaeidae; genus Oncopeltus; species Oncopeltus fasciatus. Next base: position 288,597 of record KZ807153.1, read on the forward strand.
TATGTTGTATATAATTTCCTTGAAATCATTGTTATGCCTGATAGGCGATTTATTACAATTTGAGATTTCAAGTAAAGCCCCATTGCATTAATTAATTAATATAATTAAGGGATTAATAATATTAAGAACTATTAATTTGGTTAAAGTATCAATAGTTGTTGGTAGTAGGTGACGTGAGTACCTGACCTGTATGGGAAAGGGTCAATTGAAAGATGCCACCTGCTTCCTTTCTTCAGGGGATGAAATTGGAATAACTTAGAAATAGCTATTGGAATCTTCTCGGTCTTCCTCGGTTTTTCCCTGAAGTTATAAAAGTCTGCGGCCACCGAGTATTTGAACAAATATTTGTACTCATATATACAAATATATAGCATTTGTTAATATTTGTTAATTACCTGTAAGTAATTTATATTCAATTTATACTTGAATTATTGGATAGTAAGGGCAATAGGTTTGATTGTTAGCTTAACTAGTAGCTCAGTTGTTATAATAAATTAGCTTCAATTTATTTTTGATCTTCATTATTATTGACCCATATTCCATAAAAATAATAATTCTTTACTCAGCACATTTCAAAAATGTTCTATACCATAGGTACAGTTATTTTCAATTCATTCAAAATATTCATTGAGCCATTAAAATTCTTACTACAACATACTTACTAAACCAATAATGATGAATAACAGTTCTTAACGGCAATAATTTACTATCCTCAGGTATTGCTTTAAATTAACATAACATTATGTTTATTGGTGTCTATGTCCATATTCCTCAAATAAAATAATTTATTGACAACATTTTACATTAATTAAATAAGTGTTAAAAAGGTACATTTTTACAGAAAATATGGCAGTTTTTAATAAATTATGATTCACAAAATAGGCCTGTTTTTCATATCCTTCATAAAATTACTCAAAATATAGAAATTCATAATTTTGCCAAAGAAAAATTGCTTTAAGTCACTACTGTTATTTAACTGAATCTCGAATACATCCGAAGTTGTTAATTGTTTTCAGGCTGATAGGTATTGTTAGGTATGGGTAAAATTGTCAGGTATAGGTTGTTAGGTTCTGTTAGGATATGTTTTTAGGTATACTTATAAGATATGAGTTATTAGGTATTGTTAGCTGTAGTTAATAAGTATAGATTGTTAGATACAGTAATTAGTAATAGGTTGTCAGGTATAATTAGTTAGGTATAGGTTGTCAGGTATACCTATATATATATATATATATANACAATCTATAGGTTACACAAGCAGTCTCTCTGGTACACTTATAGGGATTTTATATATATATATATGACAACCTTGTCAGGTATAATTTTTTAGGTATTTTTATTAGGTGTAAGATGTTACGTATAGGTGTATTTGATAGATATATTTTGTATGGGTTGAGATATGTATGAATCTCAGTTTGTTTCCAATAAATATTGACTGAACTACTTTATTTAGAAAAAAGGAGATGCAATGTTTATCCGAAACTTTATTAAACTATGTGGTATGTGGATAAGTTAGTAGAGGAATCTCCTCAGCTCCTGTGGGAGAAAGTAGAGTTCCTCATACAAGCAATGCATGTAGGGCGGGGAGACAAGTCGACTTGTTTACACAGCCTGTGTGTAGGGGGTGAGTCCAGCGGAATGCCTTCATAACTCCCCGGCAAGGGACGTCCTAGCTATTTCATTATGCCCCCGACAGCGTATTAGAGCTAGGTAAGCCGCCGATCCCAACTTCCCTGGCAAGACTTCCGCAATTACGTCACGGGGTGGGGGCGCTATCAACCCCCGTGCAATTTATCCCTCTCACAGAACTCATTTTATCAGATTTCCTTAGAGAAATCAAACTTTTATAATGGCAATATATAGCGACTTTTGAAAAACATCGACAGATCTTTACCGATCCTTCATTAGTGAAGATAAATATCTACCAGATAAATAAATACTGTTCTTTAAAAATATATTTCATTCAAAATTACACAAACACACACGCACGCACCCTAACCAAAGAAGGGCGAGAGATCCCCGAAAATTTTCCTCCTTGTGATTTTTTCTTTTTGTGCGTGCACTGCACTCTCTATCCTACCTGTTGTTGATTGCTACATATCGCAGCCGCGATATAATATCAATTGCTCACACAGATACAGTTAAAACTTGTGATTTGCCATCATGGTTTTAGATGAGTTGATGTACAAAATTTTTCTGATAAATGCTTTTCACTTTTAGACAAGAAGTTATAAGCAAATGAAAATTCAGCTATAAATTAAATCATATTAAAATTATAAATATAACTCATTTTTCTCAGGATTAAGAATCTTATTTATTAAAAATCTTATTGATCACACTAAGGATTATGTAGAGGTTGTATTTACGAGTGCTCGTGCTGGGATACTGAATTTCAATGGTGCCTGATGATGGGGTATTGACACCGTAACCGGTTGCCAATAGAATAAATTAAAACAGGAAAGACGACCTCTATAGAACCCCTAATGTTAAATAAGACTACCCATGGACTGAGAGAGAGAGAGAGAAAGAGAGAGAGAGAGAGAGAGAGAGAGAGAAAGAGAGAGAGAGAGAGAGAGAGAAGACAACTATCGTTTAAGTGAAGTTCGTAGCAGATGTTTTATTAAGGGATTTGGTATATTTATAAAAGGAAGAGAGTCCACATTCCAGCCTGGAATTCCGAGTGAACCTTCTCGATGGCGAAGACCCCCGCACATTGAGGAAAGTCGGGTAGGCCCCTTGTCGAAGGCTAACATCCAGGGACTACTTTGCATTTCCAGCCCTGATCACCGGGGTTCTTGGAGGATCCTCCTTCTTCCAGAGCAGAGGGCTTAACTTTTTCAATTATCCAAGGGTGGAATGGAAGCCTGGGGGAAGTCGCGGGGTTAAATTAAAGGCGAGCTGAGTGGGCTACTCACTTCCACTACAGTTGAAAGAACTCTACAAGGCTCGGGAGAAATGACCACTTCTTGATCAAGCATTTGATTTTGAAGAAATCAAGAATGTGAAATCAGTTGGGGATTTCTTCATTATGTTATTTCACTATCCCCTTTTAGCTAACCTAAAAAAAAATTATAAAAATTAAATACAATATCCAGTATTTAAATATTGCTTGTTTATTACCTGAAAGAAATCTGTAGTTACTAGAGGGAGAAATCAAACTAAAGGGAGAGATGAAAGTTCAATAGGAAAAATGACCATCACGTAGGAGCTGCGTAATCTAAGCAGATTTACCATGTTTAATATGGATTAAATATGGATACCAATTATTCATATTTCATCCATACCGTATCTGAAGAAATTTAGTTTACAAAAGGAAAGAATAAAAAAAGTATAATTACCCGGTATATATGTTGGTTATAGGCGGGCAGGGAAAGAAGAGTGGGGGAAGCATTCGTAAATTTTTTGCCTACAAACTGATTTTCGTAAAAATGTTTTGGAAAAGAAACGTTAGAAAATTACATTTTATACCTAATAAGTTCTTTAAACTTTTCTCTAACTCAAATAAAGAGGAAGATATTACAACTAAAAATTTTGGCCGAGCCCTTAAACCCTATTATTTTTCTTATTTGATTCCCACAAAAAATGAATTCCTTGAAAGAATTGTATTGTAAAAGCCTAAATAACGAATTTAGTTTAAAAAATTTAATAATAAAAGTACCCATACAACAGTCGAAAATTAATTTTTAAATAACCCTTTTAATATAAATTTCATTGGAAAATAGAGAATATAAATGTCATAAAATTCAATTTTACAAATATTTTTATGTATACATTTTTTCATAAGACTAATAACAGGGAAATATTAGAATTTCGGTCTCTTTTTAAATCCCCTTCTCCTAGACCGATTTCAGCAAATAAATAACTAATTCAACTGTTTACAAGAAGAAACTTCGAAAACCGAATTTTCGTTTCATTATTTTAAAAACTGTGGACACAAGAGCGCGCACAGATAAATATAGACATTTAGAATCTTTTTAATTCTTTTTTCCTCCCTCAAAAATATGACTAGACATTGTGGCCCCACCGAAATATTCGTGAATTGAAATTACTTATATTCAATTAAGGCTGATAAACAAATTTTCTTTAGGGTAGTTAAGTTATTCCTTTTCGCATCATGAAGCTACTAATGAAAAATTATAAAGGATCATCACCCTACATAGAAGCTAAATTGGAGAAGTTAAAAAAAAAATATATATATATTTATCTTTAGGCGTTTAAGCGTCCGAAATTATTATAATAATGAGGTTAAATCTAGATTTTTTTTTTGCAAACCATTAGCAAAGTTCGTTATTAGTTTGCTATCTGGGATTGGTCAATAGAGAGGGAGTGTTAAGGGAAAGACCAAAATTATAATTTTATTCTACCTTATTATAAGGATTTCAAAAAATGTGCATAAAAATTTGTGTATAATACATTATACTCCAGATACACCTTTATAACATTTTTTCTATAACATTTTCTAAAAAAAGAAACGCATATTAAGAATGTAACCATTATACTTATGTGACGAACAATCTATAGGTTACACAAGCAGTCTCTCTGGTACACTTATAGGGATTTGGTTTGACGAGATATATCGGCATTTACAACTTTCTTCTGCTTGTTTATTAAAAAAAAAAAGTTAAAAAAATAGTTTTGTTAACTCAATATTCTTCAAATTTCACTAAAATTCTATAAATGATCATAACTTTAAGGCGCTGAGAGGAATAGTGGTATTACAAAGACACGAACAACCACGATCACTAAGTTCCCAACAGAGCTAAGAGCAAACATCACAGCTTAGGAGCAAACGAAGATTTACATGGAATGTCGTGTTCTGTTAACCCAGGTTGTAGAATATTTCTGTGTATAGAAGGAAATAAAACCATATTTACCATGTTATTGACTGCTCTAGGTCTTGTAAGCAAGCCATCTCTCTCTTTTTATGTATTTGTAATCTCTTGCCCTTCTTCCCTCATCTCTCCCGCAAACCTTTGTCGGTCTCTCACTCTCTCTTCTTCCTTCTGTCTCTCCCTTCCTCTCAATCCCCATCTAACCTCAATATATTTTATCTACGTGTAAGTTTCTCTTTCTCTCTTATTAATATAGTTTTTTTTTTTAGTTCGGAGATTAGTCATGACTTGTCATTGATCATCCATGACTTTAAGAGATCTAAAAAATATTTTCCCTACTGGTTACCAATATTTACTTAAATATATACATACTGATGGAAATTTAAATTAGCGTCCTTATTATTATATAAAAATTGAATGTATTTAAGGCTGTAATATCTGTCATAGTTCATGATAATCCTAAGTTTAATACAGAAAATAAAATTTCAATAAAAAAAGACAATTATCAGTTTTCCAAGAATAGTATTTCGGAGACTTCCGGTACTTACTGATATTAAATTTTGGATTTGAACGAATAATTGTAAATCTATTTAAATATCTGAATTGGTAAATACATACTATATAAAAATATATTACATGAATATTTTCATAAATATTGTTAGAAATAGTTAGAGCCATGGAAGCAATATTAAAATCAACTAAAAAATTAATTCCTTAAAATTAATAATAATATGAAAATATAATTGCTCAAAATTCCAAAGACTTCCTTAATACTCTTTAAAGATGTATCAAGACAATTTTTGTGATTAAATTTATCTTTATTTTCGAATTTTTTTTTCATCACTGAACAAAATACATAGATGAATTACATTGGTGTAATGGATCTGAGACATGAATTTTTCTTGTTTCCGATTGGGATTTTTTCTAATTTCAGCTGGGAGCGCAGAAAGGGCGAAATTTTACCTGTAATAGAGCGGTACACGAATGTATTAAGGCCCCTACAAAGAGGTTTGAAAGTCTTGGAAATCTCTGAGCTGCATTTAGAAACGTAGGGTGTGGCTAGCAAAGAGATCACAAGTTCTTTTTTTAACTCTCTTCATGTTCACTGAGAAAACAAAATGCAAACTAAACGTGATTATTATGTTCCTGTGGAAAGTTAACATGGTATTATATATGTGTGTGTGTGTGCAACATCATAAATACTGTTACGAAAGTTGGACTTCACACACGTGTGTATTCCCACACGTATACACGTAAGTACACACAAAAAAAAAAGAAAAAAATTACAATTAGTAAAATTTTCGGGGAGACTTCTCGTCCTTCGTCAGTGAGGAGTGACTCTTCTCTACGCTTTGTTTTCTGTCCTTATTAAATATATATAAATATATCTTATAAGATACATATTTTCACAAATGCTGAAGTAGATGTATATGAAGGCAGTATTTGAGTACTTGTTATAAAATTGGGAGACAAATTGAAATTTAAACAATTAATGCGAGGGAATAGAATAAAAAAATCTATCTGTCCCAGTGAGGACACGAACCTGGATCTCCTGCTTTCCGGACCATTATATTACCATTTGCACCACCGGGACTCGTTAGATAACTTATTAAACTCCCAACACACTAGCGAGAGCCTAACCCACGAGCTATTTATCGACTCTCTTTAATTCCTTTTTATTTTCATTTATTAATGTAAATTTAGTTATGGTGTATAATGTGGTATACACCACAACTAAATTATTATTTATGAATTGAAATTTAGTTTCTTTATATATTATATATTTGTGACAAAATATATGAGGGGTTAATTAATTATTATTAATTATTATTGTTACACTTACACAGCGAACATGTCTTCAATCGTTTATAGCCTTCTCGATTTGACTTGTAAATAAGTTAGTAAAGCTTTCTGGTAGGGTTATCTTTTATTATTATTGAGCTAATTTATAATGTATATAATTATTATATATAGATGGTAGTTAGAATTTGTTTGTGAAAAGTGTAGAGTGAACAGTTATTGCGGTTGCTGGAGAACGGATACTGACCTTTTACTAATTCAATATTTACACCAATCAAGCACAGCCGCTTCAGGTACCTCGCGTTGACAGAGTGAAGAATGAGGGGACCAAGTTGGAGCTGAGCGCCAGTGACGGTCAGCTGTTGAAGTTCGGGCGGGAGTTTCCGATGGGCACCCTCTCTGCCCCCCCATATGTCAGCCTGTCCCCTCTCATCCCTCAAAGTCTACCAGGACTTCGAGAGAGGGAGAGGCGAGCATACCCTCGGAGGAAGTTTCATCTTGAAGCCCCCTTATGTCGAGTCACGTACCCCGTGTGTTGGATAGATTTCTCTAACGAGTCAGACGGACATTCCCCGAGAAACAGGGGGGGGGAGGGGGATTTTCCCTAAGCCACACTAGAAAATCTATTCTTGTTGCAAGAAAAGAATGAAATGAAGCAGTCGATGCCGAATGAAAATTAAAAGCTACTTATTTTTGGTTAAACTGCTTTTAATCTGATAGATAAGAATCTAACTAATCCGACATTCTTCTCTCTCTCGCTCTCTCTCTCTCTCTCTCTCTCTCTCTCTCTCTCTCTCTTTCCCTTATGATTTTTTCCAGAATTAGCAAACCCTTACAACAACTATAGTTCTAGACACACAAATTTCTCTTATTACATTGCATAATAAGTACTGAGTATATTGATAGTAACTGACAGTAAACTCCCCGTCATTTGTCACTATCAGCCTTGAAGACAACAGCATTTGGAATACTAAATAAAACAGTGAATTTGGATCCTTTGTTTTGCTGAATTCAGAAGCTAGAACACTTACAGACAAATTGTACATACATTGTTAATAAATGTTGAAAATTGTATAAGTATCATATATTTAGCTTCCTTGTAGGAACGTTGAAGAATTGAAAAGCGATTAAATGTTTTATCATGAAACAAACGTTAAAAGTTTGATGCCATTATGAAATGTAGCTGAATATAAAAAAGATTAGCTAGTTCATTTGCCCATGAAGAGATAGACGTTTGATTGAGATTGAGAGTTCTTACAACAATCAGAACTGTTTTTTAATCAGGAGTCAAGAATCTAGGAGAGGTGAACGAAACCATTAAAACCAAAATATCGTTTGTAGATTTTCACGATTTCCGTCACTTAGAAAACCCGTAAAAGAACAGTTTTATAATGCTTTATTAAAGACGTAAATAAATGACAGTAATAAAAGTTTGACTTCTCAAGCCAAGTTCAAAAAGGTGAATTAATGTTGGTAATGCTTGTGTATTCATGCTTGTGCATGTTATAATGCTCTATTAATAATATGAGTTTTTTTTATAAGAATGTAACACTTACCTATTCTATAATCTTTGCTTAACTCTAACAATAAAGAACATTTAACGTTCAATGAATTAGGTAATTGTTTGAACCTACGGTTATTTGAGCAATTTAGTACACATGGATTCGTTCTAAGGATTTTAGAAATGAGCTTTAATAGTCCAATTCTGGTAAATTATTTTATAAAATAGTGTTCGGAAAAAAAAAAAAAAACAACAAGTTCATACTCAGAAACTAACCCACATATTAGAGGGAATAGAATAAAAAATATATCTGTCCCAGCCAGGACTCGAACCTGGTTCTCCTGCTTTCCGGGCCGGTATGCTACCACTTGCACCACCGGGACGAGCCAGATAACTTATTAAATTTCCAACACACTAGCGAGAGTCTAAACCTCCGAGAAAGACAAATACATCGTCTTATGCTCGAAGGAGCTGACATTGTCAAGCTATTTGTCGACTCTTCATTATTTAATTGTTTAAAATTTACGTTGGATGAAACACCACGACTAAATTAATATTTATAAGGCACATATATATTGTGTGAGTGCATAATATTTTCAGCTTAACTTAAAAAGGATCAGCAATGATTTGGTAAGCAATTTTAAAATACATTATTGTCATGGTTCTATGATAAATAGCTTATTTTCCTTCTAGTGAATAATTTAAAAAAAAATGAAAATGTGACGATTTTTTTTTTTTTTTTTTTTTTTTTTTTTACAAATGAAACAAAATGCATTACTCAATTCATATCAGGTTTTCAAAATGGAGAAACTTGAGAAATCTCTTTTCCAGCAGGCGGACCACAACTGCCAGGGTGAACTTGCTTCCTTCCTTCCCAGCACCCAAATTCCAGACAAGTGTGGATGCCCTGGAGCGGGCTGCCTCTCCAAACAGTGCCTCCAGATCTCCATAATGCCTCGGATCAGCCTGGAGTCACGCCTCTTCCTGACTCACCACCCCCGACTTGGCTAAATATTGGCCGCGGCCCTAGTTACACCTCAACTTCTTGTTAAGGTCTTGCAGTATTCTTTCTAAGAGGGTTAGAATATTGCTCATTTATTAGAATAATGTAGCTCTTTATAAATATATAATAATTATGTTAAACTATATAATTATACCAACGTTATAAACATAATATAACTTTATATGAAAAATCGTAGTGTACATAAATAATGTAATTAAGAATAAAACTTAAATACTTTGACGATTTTTCATAGCAATATTAATAAAATGTATAAGAAATATGGCGATACATTTTCACAAATCTATGAGAGTTTTATTTAGACTTCATTCAATCATTCCAGCCTTGGTAAGTCTCGTTTCCTGGACCTCTTATGAGTGTATTCTCTTTGGGAAGTCTTAGTTCTGTATTCGTGTGTTTGCTTTGTTGAATGCACGAATGACACAAATGTGTACTAAACATGAAGTGATTAATACAAGTAGAGGAGTGGTGATGTCTTTGGACTGATGAATTTCTCCCATCACTTTAATGCTTTGAAGTTTATACAAATAATTAGTAAAATCAACAGTCCAGCTCCATATTTCATTCTTAAATTTTCTACACCCTTCATACCAGGCAAGATATTCAAAACTGCATGTAAAGTCCTACATACCTTCCCCACTGAGATATTTCAGGTGTTACTGTTTTACCCATTTTACTGATATTTCTCAGCCAAAAGTAACACACTGTAAAAAAAATGTTCTCAAAGTGATCATGGAGTAAATATTTGTCTAAACAACCCTCATTGCAGTAATTATAATGCAGAACATGAACGTCTGAGTATATCATATATCAAATTATATCTGAAGAGCTAAAAAAATATTTAACGATTTAAAAGTACCAAGAGTCTCGGATTCGTACGCTGAAGAATTAGGCAATGGTTTGTTTACTCATATTACTAACGTTAACAAATCGTCTGGAATGGCTGAGTCAACAGTCACTCTCCAAACTGAGACAGTGGGCGGCTCATGATCAAACCCACCCCTTCTCATTACCCACCCTCTCACTCCCAACCCCACGATCCAACGGTAACAGGCGGGAGGTAAATCCTGCGATGACCCCAGGCGGTTCCCCTCTACAACCCATATGGATTGTTCCCAAATTAGGCAGCCAGTCCTTCCTGAACTCAAAGCACGAGTCTTGTTCTTCCAGCAGAGGTAAAACACACACTCAACGCGGTCAAGCTGGCCCCGAGCCACACCTCGTCTGTAAAAAGTGGTTATAAAAAATATACAGCCATCTAAGTCATTGATGTTTTTATCTATTCATTACTCTAATTGTTCCACTTAATTCGACATATAAGTAATTCAATAGAACATGGATGGAAATAAAAAAAAATAAAACCGACTTAAAAAAACTAATAGCTGACAAAGCCAAATACTATTTTTATAAGTGACGCATATGAAACAAGGAGAATTCTTTTTTTTTTATATTCAAATTTTAACATAATCAGATCTGATTATACTGGGGATCTTTTCTAATGTGGAGGAGTCCTCATCTTGCTCAAATAAAATCTAGCTTATTATATAATTCCTGTTTACACCACACTGTGAGCTGTAGCAGTGAGGACTCTATACGAATCGCCCATTACCATATGGTCGTTGTACCTTCCTCTCGCGCATTCCTTTCCGTTAAAAGACACAATCTTAACCTAAAACTTTCAATTCCTCTTGCCTTGGAACAAATTTATTGAACTAAAGTCAATAAGTATTTGATGATTCTAGTTGGGGTCCGGTCAAGGTAGATCCAAAAAAAAAAAAAAAAAAAAAAAAAAAAACAAAATAAAAAAAAAAGTGTATTTTTTTAAAAGATTATCTGCCAACGTTTCGGCTTACATTGTAAGCCATCTTCAGGGCTGTCTATCATGAAGACGAGAGAGGACGTCCTGTCCCTAAGTTCACATTTCCATGACTCTATGATTTCATGATTTTAGTGGGACCTCACTCGTCTTTATGATAGACAGCCCTGAAGATGGCTTACATGTAAGCCGAAACGTTGGCAGATAATCTTTAAAAAAAATACACTTTTTTTTTTAAATTTGTATTTTTCGGATCTACCTTGACCGAAACCCAACTAAAATCATCTAATAATAATATCTACGGTCAAAAAAACTCTCCTTTTAAAGTTAATAATATTAAGCGATTAAAAACATTACTTTTATCTCTAGCTCATCAACAGATCTGGAGCATGCATTCAATAGCAATTGGTACATAACTAATACTAACTATACGCATGGGTTTATGCAACATGCTTCATTTCATACATAAAAAAATATTCATAAGCAGCAGGAAGTTTCTAGTACGACATGGAGTTTAATTACCTTGCGTATTAACTCAAAGAAATGGAGTGTCACAAGGTAGCGAATTAAGCTTCTTACTAGTCTCCTTAACGATAAATGATTCGTTCCGGGAAGTAAATCCATGGTCGAATTCTCTTTAACGGGTATCCATCCGTTCTTTGTTTTATGCCTTTGTTCCATAAGTCGTATGGAGATTTATTAATGGCTATTTAACCATTTCATTAAAATATGTTTTACCATGCAAGTTAGTATTTTATTCTCCAAAAGAAAAACACCTCTTCGAACACCACATTAGTAGGGTTGAGAGCAAAGTTATCAAATTTGCTGACTCCACAACATTCTTTGGCCTAATTTTTTTTTTTAACTTAAATTATAATCAGGCTGGATTTTAGATGCATCAGATACTGTTTTGTAGACTAACATTCTGCCAGTGAACGAATTCTACTGATATCAGATAGCATTCGGAATGGCGTCAGTAGAATCACTTGAAGCACACCAGTACTATCTGCCATTTTTCTTCTATTCAAAAAATGTATTTCAACTTAAAGCATTATGTAAATTAAGTTCAATTTAAAAATAAATGTAAATTGCAAGTTTCCACCCAAGATCTATTCTACCTATACATATTTACTTCTGAAAGCAAGGTTATAATTGCTTATTATTTTATTATTTAAAAAAAAGAAGGATTTTTTGAAATTATTATACTTTACATGACTTTAAAGCACATATATTTTGAGAACTTTAAGACGAGTTTAAAATTATTTCTTAATTCGTCAGGACGGTGCAGTTTTACTTGTATGCTCCCAGACAGAGTTGAAACAATTCAATATATTTTCGGTACAAAATTCTGAAGTTTTCGAACCTGAAATAAAAAAAAAAAAAATTGTCCTTGATGATATATTTTGCTCGCCAAACAGATACTATTAATTAAATCCAAATTGACTTTTGCAGTACTAAATAATAGTATTTTTATAAACTGTAAACAAAAAAATTCCTTATTATTAAGATAGTTTTATATAGAATACGACTTAATGTGTATTCTATTAAAAGATGTGATAGTGATGACAAAATTCTATGAATTCGGGAAGTTGTAGCTGCATCGAAAACCCAGAAGGAAATAAATGTGATGATTTTATAACCTTTCTGACAAATAACCAATAGCTTAACACCAAACCAGAATAATGGTCCCCACACATGCCCATAACTCCATTTCTATGCAGCTCACGGACGTCAGGGGAAAAGAAGACCACTAAGCGAGTTCGACTTGACGTGTGGAGAAGCCACTCGAGGGATTTCTAACATTTGCGGCCGGTGCGGGAGTTGCTAGAGGGAACAATTTTGCAAAATCGCGGGCAGAGGGAGGCCAGCGGTGACCGGTAAGTGAGTTAGCGGAGGGCCGGAGTTGGAATCTGGTTTGCCGGGTTAGCAGAGTGGGGGGTGTTCAGGGCTGAGTGGGTGAACTGCCCCTGGTCCACACGCTGCCCCCTTTATCTCCCCCCAGGAATAGTGATAGAGGAAAATCAGAATTTGAATTAGCCTGCCTTAGAATTGTATCAACATGAATCCTAAAGATAAAGAATAAAATAAATTCTAAAAAAAAAAAACTGAATAAATAAAATAAAAATAAATTTAATAGATTTCCGAGGTTCTGTGGATAATTCGTGTGAAATTAATTGTATTTAAATATTTTAAAAGGGGCGCCAGGATTGCTCCGTTCTGGTCTCGTAATCATTTCGCTCAAATCATTATCTGGCCAAGCTTATATTGATAAATGAGCCATGGATGTTTAAAATGGTTTATCAACCTCTAGTATCCCCTTACTTCATGACCTTAATTGGTTGAAAGCGAGGCTAACTAAAAAAAAAAAAAAGAAAAAAGAAAAAAAGTTTAGCAACCAATCCATTTATGCAATTTTAAAGCGTCCTCAATTTAATTTGATGTCATCAAGAACTTTTTTTGAGGATTCAACACCGTTATTATTTAAAGACTACTGCACTTCCCTTTTCATACTTCATATATAAATATGATAAATATCTTCATATATAAGATTCGATAAATTCGAATCTACGTAATTTCTAATAGGAAAGAATAACATATTTTATATAATATTTAGTTTGTAATATAACTAACTATTTCATTTCTCAACAAGTAAATATTTTTGTACTAGGTAATGAATTTACTTGTGAAATTTCGAAATAGCCGATAGAAAAGAATTACTTCATATATAAATAATTCTTTTCTATCGGCTATTTCGAAATTTCACAAGTAAATTCATTACCTAGAACAAAAATATTTACTTGTTGAGAAATGAAATAGTTAGTTATATTACAAACTAAATATTATATAAAATATTGTTATTCTTTCCTTTTAGAAACTACGTGGATTCGAATTGTTAGCTCGCACTAGCTGTCAACGTTTCCTCTACTTTCCTACTTTCATTGAACAATGAGGAACGGTGTCCTTATAAGGAATACTCTTAAGCATGCTTATTAACCAAAAAATGCTCAGAAGCAGAGGCACAGAAGGAAAGAAAAAATGTTAAAGTGCTGATATACTACAACTGAGCAAAATAACACACAGGGATATAATATTTAGAACCTTATCTACTAAAGTTGTTAGTATATATCTCTTTGCACAGAAAGGGACATTAAAAAGCAATGTTGTGGTTAATCATTTTACAAATCATGAGCTACAATCAGATACTTGAGCTTAAACTACTTAATGATATTACAATAATACAATGATAAAAAACTGTTATCATTAAGTTAAGGAAGTAATTAACGAGGACTATGTATTTAGAGATTGATTACAGAACTGATCATATGCCAATATGTAAGTAATAACAAATGGCAATTCTTTTCTGACTTTTAGGGAAAAAATATTCATTAATATGCAAAGAGGATTGTCTGTTTCATTTATTTTAATTAAATATTAATTGAAGTATTGCAGCTAAAAAAATTGAATGTCATCCTAGCTGTGTATAAAATTCTTTATTTTCACCAGGGAATACGATAAATTTCTTTAAAAAATGCTTTATCAAGCTATTCTATGCACAATAATGTATGTATATATATATATATATATACTTATATTATATCAGGAAGCTGTGTTCTATCAACGAGGAAGAACCATGGGTTAGTTAGCTCTGAAATATATTTTTAAATATATATGGTAGGTTTCCTGTAAGAAAGCTGTAGATTATTAACGTTAGAAAATACAATGTTACACCTACTATGTTCTTTAATTTTTTTTTGTAGAATAATACAAAAAATCATAGATATTAAAAATTAATAATTTATTCATTTCTATAAACACTTTGCAACTTTTTCTCAATTTCAGTAAATACTGAATTTAACAACAATATATGAAAAATAATATAGCGGCGGCGTAGCTTTTTTACTTAAAAACACCAATATGTCCCATAATTAATTAATTAATTAAAAATTTAAGTATATTTATTTTTAGTTTAAACATTTCTTTTATAACGCCTATAATAACGAATATATTTTTCAATTTGATCATCTTCAACCTTTCTTAGCCCTTTTAAATTAGCCAATATCAGACATAAATGAACTCTCACAACTGCTTCAAAAATAAGCATAAATACCAAATTTAGTTTATATAAATATTAAGGAAATTATTGTTTGGGCTTAGAGGCAAATATAATTATTTATTTATAGCTTCTTCAATGTGATATCAGTGAAAGTTAGATGATTTTTTTTTTTTCAAAATCCTGCTGTGTTACCAATGAGAGTATGATACTGTTATCATGCTGATTTCCTTTTCTCTTAGTTTAGGGTAATTTTCCTAAAACCGGGATATAACTACATAAAACAATATTGGATTCCTCCAAAAAATGATAAAATCACCTCTTGGATATAAATAGGTTTTGTTTGAAAAACAAACGGACTATTAGGTGGTATTAATATTCCACATAATCTCATGCATACTCACTCGCAGATTGAATGAGTTTAATTAAAGAATGGCCTCTCCGGCGATTAGGAATTGCTGAAATGAAATGCAAATAAATTCAATGTTAACATCTGTAGAGGTGGTCTGCTGCGAATTCCAGGTATGTTGTTATCTGGGCATAATAAAGCCCCACCTAGACACTCTCTCTCTCTCTCTCTCTCTCTCTCTCTCTCTCTATCTCTCCTTCTCCCTCTCTCCCTCTTCTCTGTCTCCTTCTACCTCTCTATCTCTCCATCTCTTCCTCTACTCCTCTCCCACTACACTCTGCCTATTACCCTCCATCCCTCATTTCCTTCTCTATTCCTCTCTCTCACTCACTCTATAGAGCTTTATTTACATCTACATCCAGTCCCAGCTCTTAATCTTTCGCATACCTTCATCTTAGTCTTTCACTCTTCACGTACCTTCCATTCAGTTCTTATCATCATCCGTCCCTCTCTTCTGTCAAACTTCTCAATTTCAATCCTCTTTATCTCCATCGTAAAAGAAGAAATTATAATTTATTCACTTTTTTTTCTGTCTTTAATTATTGTTTCTCGTATTTTTAATTACTTTACCTCTTTTATGTGACCTGGTTTTTTATTCTCATTCGAAATATATTTTTTCTCCCCTTTACTGTTACACATAGATTTCTCTATCTGCCATCATTTCGTTTAATTAAGTTCTGTTATATTACAATTTTTTACGAAAAATTAATGATAAAATACGGGGCGCCGGGATAGCTCAGGGGATCCGTACGGGTCTCGCAATCCTGACGCCGCTGGTTCAAATCCCGCCCAGGTCAATCTTTTATTTATAATATAGAAGGTTGTCCTGAGCCATGGGTGTTTAAAATAGGGTGGCAACCTGTAGATAGCCCCTCCCTCCAATGACCCTTAGTGGTTGCAAGGAGGCTAACAAAGAAAAAAAAAAAAAAAATGATAAAATACGAAAGTGTTTGTTTACAAATGAAGACATTTTAGAATCTAATTGGGAGGGTAGCATTACCCCATCCATTTATTTTTAAACTAAAAAAAATTATTTTGTTTATTATTTTCTCTTATAGCCGATTTTCACATTTTTTGAGGAAACCAGTAGTAGAGTTAATTAACATTTAAAGGGGAGGCGGGTATAGAGATCAAATAAGAAAATGGTCGATATTTTCATTATCATAAGTGCAATTAGAAATTAATTTAAATTACATGCAAATTTTTAACATTAGTATTAACATAAAGTGAGCATAAATAAGAGTAAATCCCTAATTTGATCAAACATGACTGAAAGGGCTATAAAGCTAGGTTTAGATTGTCAGGGAAGGAAGAATAATGAAAGTGCTCAATTTTCACAGTTACATTCTTAAATAACTTTCACAATATGCGTTTTTCATAATAAATATGCAAGGACATATGTATATAAAAAAAATTAAATTGTCCACTTATTATGCAAACCAATTATATAAACTTGCGTCATAGCATTAATAATAACAAAATATTACATAATTTTTAACTTGCTCTTCCTTTGATCCCACTTCCCCCATACCTGGTATACTTAATTAACAAACTCAAGCATTATTTCGTATAGAGAAACTCAATTCCTGAATTCTGTTTCTTCATTTAAAAGAGAATGGGCTCAAACTCCCAGTCAAATTCCAAAATTTCTTCCTTAATTTAGTTTAGTTTTAATTTATTTCATTATTAGAATAAAATTTTTTAGAACATAAATGTGAAATAGTCGTTTTAAACCGATTAAGTCCAATATAGTTTTACATAAATACTAATAAAAACAAAGTTATTTATAAATTTGGACTTTCTTGTAACACCTGTCTCCTTTTTGGCGAATTCAGTAAGCTGTTTTCATAATGGAGCTTAAAAACAGCATTGGTTACTATATTTTAATTGTAATGTATGTTAAAAAGCGAATAGACTAACTACATACGTCTGTATGCACATTAAAAAATAAAAATAAAAGAATTTACTGCCCTTTCGTTGCCCAGCTGAAGAATTTGAAATTCTCTCATAAGTCTTCTCGCCGATAAATTTTGATATCCTCAAGATTATATATATATATTTAGAGATTGATTACAGAACT
>KZ807153.1:326886-341229 GCA_000696205.2 Oncopeltus fasciatus
ATAAATAATAATAAATAAACAATTAGAATTATAAATACTAAATAGATAAATAATTTTAAATTTATCTCATTCCAATAATTTTATTTTAACTTCTACAGTTTGTTTATGCATTTAAATAATTACCGTAATTAATATGGAGGGCGCTGATGACCTCTGCAGTTGAGCGCCATAAATCCCCAATAAACAACAAACATTACCGTAATTTAAAAATAAATTATATACTGTAATACTGTAATTACTTTTTTCAAACTATTAGATGAATACGTTAATGGCTGAAATGAATGAAAGGTATAAGGTATATCTGATAGAAATAGCGTTAAGAAAAAAAAAGTACTCTACAAAATAGGTGTAAAATGTAATTTTCAATAATTTTATTATATANATTATATATATATCGAAAAAAAGGATAATAAGGATGCTATTTAAGGATTTAATTTCGAATGGGCGTTCCTTCTAATTTTCAAATATAGAAACCCAATTCAGCAATTCTTTAAGGAATTCCTTTATGATTAATAACGAATGAAAAAAAAAAAAAAAATTGGTTAGGGGGGAGACCAAAATTTATGTCTTATGTTAAGAAAAATATTAAACAGCTTACTAGGGGTATTTTTCTATCGATTATCAACCATAACATTTTCACAAACAATGCTTGTTAATGGGGAAACTTAAGAATGTAATTATGATGGGCGAGTGTTTTCTCCACTAAACCAGCCAGTCCAGAGAAAACTTTAGTGGGTCAGATGAAAAAGTATGAATGAAAAAATTCAATGTTCTCTATGACTCTCCCTTTGACTCGATAATCAAATTGACTGATGCACTCTAATTTACAAAAATTTCTTATGGAAATCAGCTGAGACTACGCAGCTCCTACTAAACAGACAATTGTTAAAAACGTAAAACAAAATAGTTTATATTAATTCACTTCTGTAAATTTATACTATTAAAATAATCATTGAACTTTATGTAAAAATAATACAATATTGTTTTTGGATTAAAAAAATTCTTTCACTATGGCGGGCCATATTTTTTTGTACGTAAGAAAGATTATTAATTAATCATAAAATGTTTTTAACCACATTCAACTATGAAAAATTCACAGACTCTCATATTCTCTTTCTCCTCCTCAAAACATATTAAAACAATGCAAACACTCATAAATTCTTTTTATCATTCTCTCTCCCCTTAAACGAAAAAACACACACTCATTCACAACACGCAGACGGTTATAATTAGTAGCAAGAAAAATATGAACGAGAGAAAAAAATAAATCATATCCTCGACCTTTTCAATTACTATATATTTATTAGATAAGGTATCTGTAGAAAATAAGAAATTGAAGTGATAGGTAGAAAGAGAGAAAGAGATAGATAGAGAGAAAGAGAGAGAGAGAGAGAGAGAGAGAGAGAGAGAGAGAGAGAGAGAGAGAGAGAGAGAGAGAGAATGGAGAGAGATGGGGGATGAAGCAGAGTACAAATATTGGTAAAACTCTTGGTCCTTTTTCCCCCCATCTTCCTTGTCATACAACTTCAAATATCACGGCAGGACAAATATTTTCTTAATGTGCACAAGAGCTTCATATCTCCTGACCTCTGCGAGTATCGCTCCTTAAAAAATGAGATAAAAAGTAATTCTTCTTAGTTTTAATCTGGGCAAAAGGCCACCGTACATTACATTCACCCTAAATATTACCTATCTCTTAAAGAGAGTATAGGCTCCGTACCATGTGTCTCTTACTTGCAGCAGTGCTACTTCACAATAACAATATTCATAGCGCTAATGACCACTGGCAGTCGATGGACACTCAACAAAAAAAGAAAAATAATTTTTTTGAGGCTCCTCAATGAGGACAGCATTAAAAAGTAACTTTAGAAGGGAGAAAAATAAATAACTTAGTGAGGCTAAGTCTGGTAGTGTTGTAATGGAAACCGAAGACCGAGAACATTTGCTATATTACAAAACACTCTCAAAAAATGCATTTTAAGATGCTCAGTGATGAAAATATGACAATTGGCCCCCAATAGATATCTACAAACTCAATTCGATATTTGGGCTTACTATAATATCTAAGTATAATAATACTATATTAAGAATATAACAGTTGTTACTTTGCTTTAGGAGGGGGATAAGATAAGTAATACAATAATATTGTATTAAGTTTAAATAAATAAAAACATGTACAAATACACACATTCAGATATATATATATATTGATANTTATTTTTTAACAATAATTTTATTTATTATTATAATGTTTTTCAAAAATCTATGCCACCTTGACAGATGAAGTATTAGATAAATTAAAGTAATACTTTTCAATACAAAGGTACACCATTAAACGTTAAATTCAGACAGGCAGAGAATATACAACTTGGAAATTTGCTACATTTGTATTCACTAGCGGGTATATAGGATCATATTTTGTATTTAGATCTGCTAAGTAGGATGGGTCAAGGATCAAAGACATTTTACAAAAGTCACGCAATTGTAACAGCGTAAATGGCTTGTTTTCCTTTCTGCTAAAAAGAATCACACCTTCAAATTTTGTCTTCACCAAAAAAGAGAGAGAAGTAAAAGCTTGTCATGAGCCATGGATGTTTAGAATTGGATGAAAACCTGTAGATAGTCCCTCCCTTCAATATCTTGCTTGAAAGGAAGGCTAACAAAACAAAACAAAAAAAATTTAAAAATACAGGAGAGTTTGGAGCATTCATTCTACTGAACTTTAATTGAGTCATTTCAACTTATAAAATCTGATATTTCTTTTGGATATATTAACATATATTCATATATTAATAGCAGCTATTGGGGGCTTACAAGTGATCATAATTTTCGTACTAAATATGATTAATGCTTAATAGATTGGTTCTATTGACGGAATTATCAGTCATCATCAGTTATTCATTAAGAAACCTCGTTAGTAAACAGTAAATAATTTATGTAAACTAATTAGAACGAAATAGAACTCTATGAAACAACATTTTTATACAATAATTTATAACTTATATACTAAATAATATGCATCATTTATTTTATATTAAACTATGTATTTATTTTTTAATATTAGCTATAATTATTGAACAAAACCATCTTTTAAAATCAATGAGAAAGTAAATAAATTAATTTACCAATACCTCACAATAATTTGAAATATTCGGTTCTTGCTAAACTATGACTTCAACTATACTTTAAAAAAAAAAAAATTCAATTTTTTTTTCTACTATATAAAACTTAAATGATTACAATATCTTGATTGTAATTTAACAATATCTGGATTGTAAAACACATTGACAGAGAAATAATAATACATGACCGCTTTCCTTATTATTGGAAGATAAAAATAATCAGAAAAGTGCGAACAAAATAATTCAGAAATAAGCGTGGTCATGTTAATTATTCTCTACTAAAGTTTATGTTATTTATGATTTAAAGAAAATGGAATTAATTACCTATTTTGGGGAGTAAGGTAACATTTTTAATATAACAGACTAAAGTAAAAGCTACCGGCTGATCATAAATTTGTTCTCATATGAAATACTAGTATCCAGCGATTTTTATTGAATCAGTCATTAATTAGCCAAAGGAATGCAGCAATTGAGATTATATTTTAAAATGTTTAGATGGTTTTTTAATTTTACCCGTCAAATATATAGATACATACACACACACATACATAAACAAATATGCACATTTTTCTTCTGCTGTATCTGCTATATTTAGTTTAAAGCAACGAAAAATAAAATTTAAATATAAATTAAAAATAAAATGTATTAATTTTAGAGTAGTCGAACCATTAAGAGTAGGAGTTTAGTGGGGACTAAAATTTTAAAATTTATACTTGTTTTAAATCAATGAAGATAATGGAGCTAATGTAATCCCGCATTTCATCATTAATTTAATCGGACAGGGAGCTAGAAAAAAAGCTCTCTACCTCAGCCGGGGAACGAACCCGGGTCACCCACTATCCGGCGGGTGCGTCAACCAACTACACCACCGAGGAAGCTGAGAATAATTTCTGGTCCCCGCACTTCACTCCAAGTCTAACCACCAACTACGACGAATATATCGTCTTGTATTTGGCGGAGCTAAAACTGCTATATGAAAATTATGATTTCCCTGGCTGAGATGGAGAGTTTTTTTCCCAGCTCTCTGCACGATTCAAATTTATACTTGTTTTGTGATTTCAGCAGTATGAACTAATAAATTAAATTGTTCAACTTCTAATATATTTAAAGAATTACTTTTGTTTTAGCTAATTTAAAAATTAATGTGTGAATACTAATTAATGTATAAGGTTAAATAATTATGTAGAACAACTATTGGTTAATAGTGTTGTATATTGCTTCAGTTAATTAATTTACATATATTAAGGTCACCGGGTGAAACTGGTAATCCCTTCAATAGAACCAATCTATTAAATATTAATCATATTTAGCGCGAAAATTATGTAGATCCAGATCACTTGTAAGCCCCCAAATAAGCTGCCATTAATTTATGAAAGGCATTAATTAGCCAGAAGGAATAAACTCGTCAACTTTTAAGAGCTTAAGTTGAAGCGAGCTTAAGCTAAATTGGGTCAGGCTCAAGCTCCAAACTGTTTATATTATGTTATATTATTCTAGATGTATTGTATGAAATACGTATTATGGGGGTAGTGGTGTCGGAAAGCAATTATATACTTATATATATTAAAACCATAGATTTATGGTTTTAAACTCTAAACTCTAGATGGAATTATGTTATAGATTTAATGGAGATGCCAGCTCAGATCTTATTTTTAGTTCAATGCTGTACTTTGCCATATTACAGATGGTACTATGGCAGGGGGGGGGGCCTAGTTTTTTTCAGATAAATAATATATAATAATATAGATAAATTATAGTCTCACTGTAGGTGACACTTATTATCATATTTATTTGAAATACCATGTTTATTGAAAGAGTTTTTTTAAACCACCTTTTTGGTTATGTAGGTAGGGAATTTTAAGGTGGCAGTTACATAATATTAGATACTCTTAATTAATTAATATTTGAACTACAGCCGTTTTAAATATACAAGAGATCGGCAGGCATATAATCAAAAGAATGCTAGCCTTGGATATATATGCAGGCCACTGAAGCATATATGGAAGTGAAAAAAAAAAAAAAAGGCGCAACTGTTGTTTAGAATAGGCTGGTGACATGTAGATAGTATTTTTAACAAGTGAAGAGTAGAAATGAACAATAATATAATAAATAATTTCTATAATGTTATGTTAGTTTTTATATATGAGTTTTACCAAATATATTTAATTTAGTCTCCAGTTAGGTTTTTTTATATAAGTTTAGCAAAATTTTCTAAGTATATTTAATTTCATAATTTAACTTACTTAAATATGTATAGCAATATTTATATTAGTCATTTATATGAGTTATAAAAGATAAATTTGATTATTTCGAGAGTCGCAAATCAAAAATTAATCAATATTACTGATAGTTAAAAATACATTTGTGTATATATTGAGGGATCCTTTAGCGCCTGGGTCATTTGTTTGCCAGTAGATCGATCGCTTTTATCGGATAGTTTGCTTTTATTCTATGCGAGTGTTTACCAACAAAATTATAGGATTGGAAGTAAACATGCCAAATGTGAAGACTTAATCTCATTTCGATTTTGCTTCAAGAGTGATAGAAAGAATATAACCTCATAAATATGTTATGCGTGAGGGGTACGGTGGTCAGGTGTTGAGGTACTGGACTATTGTGCCATAAAATTTGGTTCAACACTTACATTGCACAGTTTTTATTATCTCTCTGTGCTTCTGTGTTTGCTCTGATCAGGAAAATTCCTGATGTTCTCCTAGGAACATCTAGCCAGAGTTCTTAACCGAATAGAAAAAAAAATCACAATGGCAAGCTGACCATGGGGGCGCCAGGGTAGCTCAGGGGATCCGTACGGGTCTCTCAATCCTGACGCCGCGGGTTCAAATCCCGCCCAGGTCAATCTTTTATTTATAATATAGAAGCTTGTCCTGAGCCATGGGTGTTTAGAATGGGGTGGCAACCTGTAGATAGCCCCTCCCTCCAATGACCCTTAGTGGTTGCAAGGGAGGCTAACCCAGCAAAAAAAAATCATATGTAAATTAATCAGGTGTATGCGTTTCATTATATTTTCTCATAACACGAACCCCCTTAAATATATGTGTATAAATTATAAAAACTGAAGCATAACAATCCACTCACTTAAATATAAATTTAAATGGTCGGATAATAGAAATTTAAAAGAGCTTAGCAAGAATTTTTATTTATTGAAGTGGAGGATACTCAAGGTTGTGTGTGTTTTTTGACATTATGAACACACGATATTCTAGCCTTTTCTGAGTAGGATCAAAGAGGAAAAAAGTGTAATTACTTATTTTAATAAGGATATTATTTATTTGTATTAGCGTCAGGAGACTACTGTGAAATAACAACTTTATTTAAAATGGTANCCCGAAAAATTCCTTTTCGGCCCATTCTTCTCTAACCAATGCAACAATTTATCTTCTTCTGTATTTATATGGCATGAGCTTCATGAATTATTTTTTAACAATAATTTTATTTATTATTATAATGTTTTTCAAAAATCTATGCCACCTTGACAGATGAAGTATTAGATAAATTAAAGTAATACTTTTCAATACAAAGGTACACCATTAAACGTTAAATTCAGACAGGCAGAGAATATACAACTTGGAAATTTGCTACATTTGTATTCACTAGCGGGTATATAGGATCATATTTTGTATTTAGATCTGCTAAGTAGGATGGGTCAAGGATCAAAGACATTTTACAAAAGTCACGCAATTGTAACAGCGTAAATGGCTTGTTTTCCTTTCTGCTAAAAAGAATCACACCTTCAAATTTTGTCTTCACCAAAAAAGAGAGAGAAGTAAAAGCTTGTCATGAGCCATGGATGTTTAGAATTGGATGAAAACCTGTAGATAGTCCCTCCCTTCAATATCTTGCTTGAAAGGAAGGCTAACAAAACAAAACAAAAAAAATTTAAAAATACAGGAGAGTTTGGAGCATTCATTCTACTGAACTTTAATTGAGTCATTTCAACTTATAAAATCTGATATTTCTTTTGGATATATTAACATATATTCATATATTAATAGCAGCTATTGGGGGCTTACAAGTGATCATAATTTTCGTACTAAATATGATTAATGCTTAATAGATTGGTTCTATTGACGGAATTATCAGTCATCATCAGTTATTCATTAAGAAACCTCGTTAGTAAACAGTAAATAATTTATGTAAACTAATTAGAACGAAATAGAACTCTATGAAACAACATTTTTATACAATAATTTATAACTTATATACTAAATAATATGCATCATTTATTTTATATTAAACTATGTATTTATTTTTTAATACCAAATGATTCCCCATAATATTACAAATATAATTAACGTATCAAAATTAATCATGTCTGACAGGAAGTGTTCTCGTATGAGATAAATAATTACTTGATATAATATAAAAAGGGAAGAGGAAACACAAATATAGCTTAATTACTTACAAGAAGATGAAGAACATTTTAACAAAAATATTTGAGTATTCTAGCATGTGTTTCAGGACATTCCTTTTCATTGTTATTATATTAAATTTTTTTAGAAAATTATATATTCAGTTGTTCAGAAGCCTGCGTCCTCTCTAAGAGTATCGACTCTAATGACAGTGAATATTTGCAGTTTAAATAAAATCAATTTTGATAAATGTTACCTTTTCTGCGATTTCACCACCACAGATGGGATGAACTTCACTAAAATTTCATAGAATGAATTGGAGAAATCGAGTAATTAGATTAAATCTAACAAGTTATAAAACTGAAACTTTCAGCTATGCAAAAATGACGAATTCAATTCTTAACTATAAACAGTAAAAAGTAAAATAAACCATTAAAAATATATCATATTTAAAAAAATAAAACTTCAATATCATGTCATCAGTTTTTTATTAGAGAAAGAATACCTTCACTATATTCCTTAATGGATATAAATGAAATAGTTGGGCTGTTTAAAAAATAGATAGAAACAACCACATCCCAAACACAAAACAAAGAATATGATGAATGAATCTGTACCTCATGAAATAATCGAGTTAATTCACGATTATAAATTTTGTTCGTGCTTCATATGAGTGTAGTATTATTTAAATTATAATAGGAATGAGAAATGAATAAATTTATCCAAAATGAATACAATTTTGGATGCAATATTTTTTTTTAAATCATTCGATTATTAAGAGAAGAAATGACTAACCAAGAATTTCTCTCTTTTTATGCAGAGCAAATAGAGATCAGAGATGAACATATCTCTCCAGGAGTCCACTATGGTTTAGACTGAATTTTCCAGAATTTTGAAGATTAAAAAATTCTTACTTATACTATTAATCAGATATGCTGATTAAGCACGTTTGCCGACTTTCATTTTAAAATAAATATAAAATTGTTAGCTTTAGAATGATTTAATAAAATTTGTCAATTTTTGGACTATCTGTTAGAAGTTTTAATGAAGGATGTACGATGAAAACAATTAGAACAAAAAATGAAGTTTTCCTAAATTGTCCGGTAGAAATAAGACCGCTGTTAATAATTAGATGTAGCCGTTTAAAAGTTATAGTTATTTTAATATTTTAACCCTTAATTTCCCCCCTATTTAGCGTATAATCTTGAAAAGATTTAATTGTGTATCTAGCAGAGGTAGTTGCAACCAAAATTTCTAATTCAATAAAGAACAATTAAATAAAAACATTTTTTTAAATTTTACTGTATTATGCTGGAGAAATTAGTCAGGGTTTATGCAATGGTCAGGTACAACAAATGGTCCAAAATTGTTGGGTAATTATTTTATTATTTCCGGCGATAGAGATGTCTGGAGAGATCTCCGAGGGAGGTTTGTGGTCACATCTCCTTGTTGTTGTTACAAGTTAACTTGAAAAGTTGGTAGTAATAAAATAATTACCCAACAACTTTGGAGTATTTTATTTTTCTGTTCCTGGCCAAAACCCTGACTAATTTCTACAGCATAATAGTCTACGGCCAGCCAACCTTCAACAATGTGTAGGTTAATCAGGAATAAAATAATTAACCAAAAAAAAAATCAGATTTGATTGGGCTTCATCTGTCTAAAACAAAAATTACTATAGGCCGCATGGGGTTGGAGATAGGAACATTGGAGATAGGGTGAAAACTAAGAGAACAAAAATGTGATGTATAATGAGTATAAGAGACTCGTATAATAGTACGATAGATCGAAATTTTAGGCAATTTAACTATGTAATACTTAATTTCTTAGGAGTGTTCTTTCTACAGATAAAGGCGGCTGTGATCTCCATCTTTAAATAAGGAACCCGAAGAAAGAAAATCTATAGTTTCTTTAATATTTGTGCAAGAATTTTGAATATAACGGAATGATTAATTTGTTAAACGCAAAAAACTCAGATTTAATTTTTGCATGCCAATTTCTCTAATATTAAAAAATAACAAAACTATTAGTTTAAAAAAAAAACCTAGGAAGAGAAATTGTTTCTCTGTTGGAGCCAGATATTTATTCCAAAGTTGACGAGCCTCAGATTCCATTGCCCCGAAAAATTCCTTTTCGGCCCATTCTTCTCTAACCAATGCAACAATTTATCTTCTTCTGTATTTATATGGCATGAGCTTCATGAATTATTTTTTAACAATAATTTTATTTATTATTATAATGTTTTTCAAAAATCTATGCCACCTTGACAGATGAAGTATTAGATAAATTAAAGTAATACTTTTCAATACAAAGGTACACCATTAAACGTTAAATTCAGACAGGCAGAGAATATACAACTTGGAAATTTGCTACATTTGTATTCACTAGCGGGTGTAGGTCATATTTCAATTAATATTCAGATAACTAACTGCACTTGGTTGATGACATCCTCATTAATGAAATCTGATTATGCAATGAGTTAATGTCCAAGCCATAGAATTTAGACTGTCCGCATAATATTTCTCAGCTAATATAAATATGATTCGATTTTTTTGGTTAATTAATTTAATTTTTAAAAAATCAAATAACTATTTATAAGAACAATTCACTTTTTTCATGAAAAATTAGGAAAATGACGCTATATTGTTTCTCAATCTTACTTAGCAGGAGAATAAATGAAGCTATAAAATCACGGCTACAAATCGAAAAATGTAACTTAAATATTTAAAGCGACTGAGAAAAATTTAGAAAACACAATATAGGTACATAAATATAAAAAAAATGTTTTAAAAATATTTTATTAATGCATGAAGGAATACGGTGGTAAGGGGGTGAAGGCACTTGACACCAGAACCAAATGTCTAAGGTTCAATACTCACACTGTACAATTGATTTTCCTTTCTGTGCTTCTATTTAAAATAACTCAGAGGATTACTAGCGCTTTTAATACGAAATATAAATTTCATTCTATAAAGATTGAAAGTGAGGATGAAAAGAAACGAACTAAAATTTTATTTTATTTTTAAAAAAAACTTTGATTTCTTGTCAAAATATAAAAAACATAAGCAAGTAGAAATGAATATGTTGTTGGATTTATTTTAAATAAGAAACTCAATTCAAAAACTTAAATTTAAGGAATGAACACTAAAATAAAAATAACAACACATATATCCATGAAATTAAGAAGAGTATTCTAAATTAAGCAGACTTGCTTTACTCCTATTATTTTACATTTAAATTAATCATACGCGATAAGCCCAAGGGGCCATTTTACATGACTGGTGTCATTGGTCACCTACTCTCCTCATGTGATTGACATTCAATGTCATTTTTACTTCATTGTGATCAAATTACAAAATGTTTTTATTTATCAGAATGTAATAAATGAATAAAGTTTAATAAAGTAATATTATCATGTAATTTAAACTAAAATATTTATGTAATTAATAAGCTCCCTATATTCATTTCCTCTATATGTGATTAGATGGAAGTAAAGTTTTATTTAAATAATTATTCCTTTAACATACTTGTTAAAAGAAATTATAAAAGATATAGCTGAATAAAACCTAGATTGAATAGCTTTTTTTACATTAAGTATTTCAAATTAATGAATATCATTTTAAAGAATTGATTACGCAATTTTGACAATGCAATTTCTCACAAAGATTTTTTTTTACAGCAAATGCAAATGATATAGGACCTTGTTTCTCTGCAGCCACGGGGAAAATATGGAAGCCGGCGCTTCAGTAGGCTAAACCCGCCATACCTTTGGGCTCCCGGGTTTGCATTCCGAAAGCCGAGCAAGAGAACGTCACCCCTACCTTAGGGAATTCCAACAACGCCTAAGTTCAACATGCCAACCGAACATACCCTCCTGTTATTAAATGTCTTCATAATATTAAGCATAATTAGGAGTGGTATAACTCCTCCATACTTCCTTACACCTTAACCTCTACCAATAAGAATAATATTTCGTTCTAAGGACACAATAACGGATAATATGCTGAGGACCCACGCTAGCTGGGGTCAAATTCACTAATTCAGAAAAAAAAACAAGTAAAAAAAAATGCTTTAATATTTATTGAATGTAGAATGCTACAAAAATAATTATTTAAAAAAAATTATTACTAATGTAGAAAAATTACAAAATATTTTCACTGAGTTATTTTTATCTATATTTTAACAATAATGTTGATTCTGTAATAGAAATGTGATAAATTTATATGATAATAGAAGTAAAAGAATTTTAAAATAGTCCTAAATTTCTGTATGGATATACTTATGGATAAAAACACACCATCATTCAAAAATACATAAAAAAGGCCGAAGAGTACCCAAAGGAACTCAAAATTATTGATTATATAAAAATGCTAAAGGAGTAATCTAGTACTCCAAACTAACCAAGGACTTAAAAATACTCAAAGACTACGCAAGAAACTGAAAATTATCGAGTATATAAAAATGCTAAAGGGGTAACCAAGTAACCCAAACTAATCAAGGACTCAAAAATGCTCAAAGAGTACCGAGGAACTCAAAATTATCGAGTATATAAAAATGATAAAGGGGTAAGCAAGTACTCCAAACTAATCAAGGACTCAAAAATGCTCAAAGTGTACCCAAGGAACTCAAAATTATCGAGTATATAAAATTGCTGAAGGGTAACGAAGTACCGCAAGCAAATCGAAGACCTAAACTGCTCAAAGAGTTTTAAAGGATCTAAAAATTATCCAGGTCTTAAAAGTACTAAAAAGGTGCTTAAGTACCGAAAATTAGTTTTGAACATAAAAATTAATTTAATATGAGATACTAATTTAGGCCATCGATTGATTGAAAAGAATATTTTTTTATGCATAATGATTAATTAGTACTTATTACCAATAATATTTGAATATAATATGTAATTATATATTTTATATTATGTTATCTATTTGATATGTATATTATAAAGTTATAATTGATTATGATCTTCCAATATTATAATACATCAAAATAAATATATTATGATATTTATTGGAAGAATCTAATAATTTTTAATTAAGTTTGCTCACATTAATGTAAAAAAAAAAAGTGAAGGATTATTTAACAAGCTTAATTAAACTAGTAACAATTCTTACTACAACAATTGATTAAAAATAGTCCAATTTATTATGTGAATTAAATGAATTAATTTGCTAACGAGTATAGTCCCTTGACTTAATTTTATTTTAAAATAAAAAAAATCGTTAAATACTAAATTTGCTACAAATATGATATTGTTCTTTAAAAGCTATTACGTTGCAAGATATATTTCTTTTTATTAATCTTGATATATTTCTAATTCCTTGAATGAAATAATAAGGTATATATTGTCTCAAGCCTGCCCTTGTGATTTAGTGATAGTGACTATATGAACAGATGTAATAACAAACGGTCTCCATTGTAATACGAAGGGCAGATTAAAATAACTTAACGCTTTACGTATACTACATAATACTCATAATTATTGTTAAATTATGAATAGAAAATAAATTAATGTTCCTAAGTTATCAAAGAAAACACATCCATCTATCTAAGTATAGATATTTTCATTAAGATCATGACGTGAAATAAGAAGGACGCAATCTGGGTATTATATTAATAATGACATCAAAGACAAATTCTATTTATTTGAGTAATTTAAATAAAATAGTCTAATAAATTTGGACATAAAATTATGAATAGGTAATATAAAACTATAAGTAANATATATATATATATATATATATATATATATATATATATATATATATATGAGCTGTTATTCCGTAATATATATCCCTCACTCTTCGGATCGGAAACGTATGATACTAGACCCCCACCCTTACTTTCCTCGCCAACACATACCCCACCACTTCTTCGACCCCCAAACTTCCCCGCAATCTAGGGTTATTGAAGGGACTTTTCCTGCTAAGGTCGCCCGGACCAACCCCTAACGAACGCTTCCAAATAAATCAAGATCTCTTCCTCACAATTTATCCCCCGGGTTTAGGGGGTCTGATTTGCTCGGCACACGCCTATTACCTCTCACTCCATTGGAAAATCCGATTCTATAAATGGAGAATTACTCTCTATATAGCCTCGAATGTAGGAATTTTGTGGCTTTTTCTCTAAGAACTCCGTGAATGCCGGCTTTGTAATGGAGTTCTAATCACATTTCCTCGCTGAATACTTGCACGACTCGTGGCTAATAAGAGTTCTTAAGAAGGAGAAATATGCTCAGCTCCAGTTTGATTGATTAGCAAGAGCTCAACAAGATTTCAGCAATGAGATTCAATTCCGAATTGGCACTTTGTGATAGAGAAAATTGACTTAAAATACTTTATCAGCCCTTAACGTTTTGGTGAACTGAATATTTTCAATAATCACAGTAGTTTCAGTATTAGATTCTATGATTAGATAGCTAGATAGATAAATGTTTTTATTTGAATTATTTGAAGTTAAGAAGACATATAATGTTTCAATAATAAAAACATAAGGCTTGACTTTTATAAGCCGTCAGCCCAAGAACGGGTTTAATACAGACATCTTCTTTTATTTTTCTTCTTAAACTAAAAACCTATAATTACAACAATAATCACATAAATAATAGCTTCTTATAGTGTTTAATTCATAAACTAATGATGTAAAACATAACGGTGTAAGGATGATCATTAACACACAACATGTAATGTATCAACACATACATGACTATGTGATTAAATCATATGATTCTATGATTAAGTAAATATAAAAATTGAAACTCTAGGCATAAGAAGAAAGTAAAAAATGTCTTCAATCTAGCTACAATCAGCTCTTTGTTGATCTATATATTTTTTTAAATATAGATAAATATA
>KZ807153.1:353299-369381 GCA_000696205.2 Oncopeltus fasciatus
ATGTCCTCCACAATGATACAATGCCAAAAAAAAAAGCATAGGATCACTTTATCGGCATTTCTGTAAAATATCTAATAATTTTGTTATATGACCAATTTTTATGCTATACATCTATTCCTACATAGCAGAAACATTGAAGTATATTGAATTATTTATATTTATAAGATAAGAGATAAAATGAAAATTAGAAATAATATTTATTTTAGTCTCTACTTATATGCAACAGATAATATGTTACGGTGAAAAGCCTAGCAACCAAAATGGCAAAAACAAATCAATATTCTATAGAAAAAGATGACAAAAATAACAGAATTATAATGAATTCCACTGGTATGAATTGAACACTAAAGTCTAGGATTAAAAAAAATAAGTAGATGGTGGACTATTCAATTTAAATGCATATAAATTCTGAGAGTAAATTGTAAATAAGTGTAAAATGTCAAATAAATTTTCAAAACTTGAATATTAATGGAGAATAAAATGATGAAATTTAGTTATTTAAAGAATAAAGACACAAAAATGAGTTAGTAGTCAGGAGATGCAATAAAAAGAAGGGCGGTAACTTTAGAAATATGAATGCTGAAAGACTCCAAGTTCTAAAATAAAAACATATGGAGAACTATTTCAAAATAATTGTAACGCTCTTTTTTGTAGCTTAATTCTAAAAATGACAACAGAAATTTATGCACAGAAAATAATGATTGTATAGCTCCGAGATATTTGCACTTTCTGTGTAAAGAAATATTGACAGAAATAACTATACTGATTTTGTAGGCAATAAACTTGGCAAGTAGATAGTATATTCCAAAAGAATTCAACAAGCTTTATTATAAAAGCATGTCACATCTCATTAAAGCAGAATCAAAGAGAAAAATCATAATTCTGAGGAAAGGGTTTCAATTTGATTCATCATTTTTTGAATCATAGTAAAAGAAAATTAATCAAAAGTGTTTCAAATATGTTTTATAGCATGGTTATGCTGAAAGAATCCATGTTTTATATTTGGTTCTGATAACAAGTATGTTACAAAGGCCAACATAAATCTGTGCAAACTCAATATTTTAATAGGCTAACAAATTCATTATTTGCACATTAAATATTTATTAAATTTTTAATGCTTTTAGGATCAAAGATTTCATCTTCAAAGCTCATTCATCATCAGGCCTATTTGAAAGGGTCTTTATGGGAAGATCACAGATCTGAAGCTGAGACCTTTTATCTTGAAAGAGCTCAGTGCTTAATAAATATTTAAATTAGAACTACTCAGGGAGAAAAAAATATCAATTGTTATTTTTTGTAGATATTTCGTAGAAACTAACCTTGAGAACTGCAATTCCTTCGTGAAATATCTCAATTAATTAGTATCAAGCATCAGTACACCAGCATAAAATGCATACAATTCAAAACAAAGATAATTAATTACATAATTCAAGCAAATATTTTTTATGATTAGCACTAACAAAGAAGGGTTTTTATCAAAAAACAAAACATTTTAAGGAGTGTATTTTTCAAAGCAGGAAATTAGAAAAAAAAAAAAGAAGAAAAACACTGCTTATCACTACATTCTAAGGCAATTAGGAATACAGTTAAAGCACATAAAAAAGACACACATATTTAAAATAAATCAGTCCTACGTGAACCAACAGGTGACCTCTTCTCTCGATCAGAAAGGGGAGCACAGATATTCTGTGTGCAATCGAGACCAAAGCCACCCACACAAGTGCAAGTGTTGCATTCATCTACAGCAAAGTGTAGTCCTCGCTCACAGGCACCTCTCACCAGTCTTCTCAGTTCTAGCAAAAATATAGTAAATAAAAATTACTTTAAATCATAGTTTCTTTGATAATATTGATCAAAATAGAAAATAGTCAAAAAAAGCATTTCACATTTATCAGATCTAAAAGAAAAACCCCAAAGAAACCTTATTTTAATTTATAAATAAAAACTGAAAGAACCCCCTGATGAAAATTCTCCTGATACTAAATAGAGAAAATTCCCTTAACTAAGAAAGAATTTATTTCAAGGAAGTAAAAATAGTGAAATTAATAAAATCAGGTTTTTTTTAATAAAAAGGACAAATAATGGGTTACTTAATAAATTCTTTCCATTTCTTATTCATAAATCAATTTACTCAGTTGGTGGGGAGCCAAAAAATATTAAAACATTAAATAAATGAAGTGATATTAATTGAAACAAACAACAAAATTCAATTACTAGGTTTAAAAAGTTTTGGAAATGACAAAAAAATTGCCTTAATTCCTTATGAAAGATTAAATTAAAAAGGTGTTATTTACTGTCCAAATCTTGACTATGTAAGTGAAGAAACCATTTTATAAGAATTAAAAGAGCAAAAAGTAAATTCAGCGAAAATAATTATTTTCAAAAAAGCTGAAGGGAAGAGAAAAACACACATGTACATTCTAACCTTTGGCCTACCTACCTTACCAGAAACAATCAAAGTAGACTTTATAATTTAAAAATACAACTTGATATGCCTAACCCTCTGAGATGTATTACATCTCTAAAATTTAGACACTTGGTGGAAAAATGTAATAAGGAGCCTATGTGTTCTCACTGTTCAAAAAATCATACCAGAACAAGCTGTAAAGTATAAAATCCCTATTGTTCAAACTTTTCAGGCACAAATAACACTTTGACACCAAATGTCCTACATTTTTGAAGAGAAATAAATTAAAACTGAACAATAGCAAAAAAAGGTTCCATATAAAGTTGCTTGGCCCCAATATTTTGAATAACACACTGTATTACTAAGTAGAACATTTGTAGAGGCACTGATAAGTATAAAAGATTGTGCTTAATTAGGATGTCAGGCGAGCTCTCGTTTCTTAATAATATTGAGGAAAAAAAATCACTAGATATAAATAAAAGAGTAAAGAAGTAGGAGGGAAGCGTAACCACCTCAGGTCACATGGCCCAGTCTGCTGACTGCCTCCATGGCAGGGGGCTCAACCCTCTATAGCTGCCCTCTCCACTCCCTGGGCGCTATCTCACCTTCCCCTCCCACTCTCTCCAGCAACCCTGCGCCTGAAAACCTAGGGCTTCCTCTGGCTCCGCTCCACTCAGAGGCACCTCATTTACTCCGTCCTCTTCTTTTCAAAGTTCAGAAAGATGTATTTATTTAGAAAATTTAACTTCATATGCATTGATAAATGTACATAAACTTTTATATCTATCTGTATTTATTTATTTTTTTAAATGATATCTATCTACCCCAGTTAGCCCAAAAATTCTATACATAACTATTTTTACCTGTCTCAGCAGGGCTTCTCTTGGGCCTTTTCTGTTTTTGGCATTCATTTAGAGAGCACGAGGCATAGCCAGTATGTGTACAGACACATTCATTGCATTCATCCAGCTTCCATCTCTCACCAGGCTTGCTGCATTTTCCACCAGGATTAATTTTACCTAAAACATACAAGCTCAGAAGTAGGGGATGGTACACTGCCTCAAGAGTGTCTAGAACATTTAATTAAAATGCATGGTTCAAATAAACCCCTACTCCTATTGGCTTAAATTCACAATCTTACTCTCAAAGTCTTTCTTTTATTAAATAACATATTTTGGAGTTTCATGCTCTGAATTAAATATTACTCCCCATCCTATGGATCTGATTTGGTAACTCAATGAATTGTCTTTCCTTTTACACAGACAAGCAAAAAAGGCAATACATTACTTATAAAAGAAAATGTATGTATGTGTATAAGTCTGTATGTATGTTTGTACAGATTAGCATATATGTATATGTATGAGTGTATGAGTATGTGTGTGTGTGTGTGTGTGTGTGTGTGTGTGTGTGTGTATAGAAATTGTAGTTTGTGATCTTGTTTTTTGTCTGAGAACTAGTTTTTGAGTCGCGAGTACTTATATATATTCAAAAACATCTAACTTCGAGGCGGAATAACAGGAGAATTAAGCCTACAGTAGACCGTTTATTCAAACAAATTCCCTATCAGTAAGTACAAAATCAAATATATCATAGAACTTATTAATTATTTAAATATATACTAATTAGTTGAATAAAAAAATATAGTAGACATTACAATAAGTTTAAGAATTAAAAATCTGAATTTGTGTTTTCTGTCATTTCTTCTGATAGTTTCTCAATAAAATTTCTGTATGTGGTAGGTTATTATGTTTGTCTGAGTGACCAGTTAGTTCTTTTGCTATTTTGGCAATATTCAATAACAAGTGATTTTATTAATGTTTAAATTTTTAATTGGTGGCCGTCTCCCCATTGGAGTTTTTACTTAAATAAATAAGTTTTTACTTAACCCAAGTCCCTTCACATAACAGTGAATAATAAGATAAAGAAGACTATTAAATTTTTAAAAATAAAGACAAAATCATTAAAATATAACTAATATCACTGTGGAAACAATCTCTTTTTTACACTTATCAATACTTTCTAATATTTTACTGTGTATCGTCATTTCAAACTGGAATTTAATATCTATTGTCCACATTTAAAAAGTTGTGGAAGAAAAAGAGGAATGAATAAGTCCAAAAAGCAGCTGATAATTATAATAAATTGAAATTCAGACAGATAGACGTTCACTTCATTCTTGATAGTTTCATTGCAGGAGTTGTTACAAGGTACAACGTCTCACATTGTAGCACAGTTTCGAATATATAATATTTTCAAATAGATATATTACTTGTTAGAATTATTATATCAATTTTAATAGCCTGGTTCATACGATTATAGAAAAAGAAATAATTCTCTAATCCTGATAAAAGTAGAAAGAGCTTGAACATTTCTTGACACAAATTTGCTTAGAGTTGCTTTTTTCATATGATATAAAACGTGTATTAGTGCTTTATTATTTGTTATTAAAACTGTATCTTTCAAGCACCCTTTAAGAGTATTATCTACTTTTGATAAGAGTGTATTTACCTTACTTTTCTTGAATCAGATAAATAACATAATAATACATTCGTAATAGCAATTCCCACTGAGACATGTACGGATAACGAAATTTCATCATTCCTGTTACAATGTAGAATCTCTAGAGGGTACTGCGAATGGAGTTAGTCGCTGCTGTTTGAAGGGCAAGAGTATCCATTGCAGGAGAATTAAGTTACCCTGTGAGACGTTAATATATGGGGTGGGATCGGGTTCCGGAGTGGCGACTAACGAAGGCAGGACACAAGAGAACTACCCCCACCCCCAAGGGACACATGTGTGTGTGTCAGGGGAGGTAATCTGTCATTTTTCCAGGTCTCTGAGAAAAGCATATTACCTCAGATTGCGCTTTTTCTACTCTCTGTCAGAGGCACCACTCATTCATCCGGTATTTAAATAATAGGTTATTCCAATTAAAGATGACCAAATCACGATATTTGGATTTCTGTTAACCAAATAATGGTATTCGTTAGAAAATAGAAAAAGGGAAGAATAAATAGCTGAATTTTAATGAATTCTAAGAGAGACCTTTTATATATTTTTTTCCGAGGGGGAGAATGGTGGTGGAAGTTTGGGCAGAAGGAACAGTAATTTTATTAACATCACAGAATTTTCAATTGCGCCTCCCTTGAAAGGGAAGCCCTAAAGATAATGAAAAATGTTCTGGAAAGAACCATCGATTGATGAGAGTAAATGGCTTTTCCACGGGATACGTGTACTGGAGGGTTCACCTGGAATGGTGATTCATTTCACTCATATCTTCATGTAAAAAAGAAAGTGAGGTTTACTTCGCAAGGGAGAGGAAAACCCATTTAATTAGGTTTAATGTAAGGAAACATTTATAATAATTGATTAGTAAGAAGGTTGTAAAAAGAGGACAAAATAACTACTAAAGATTAATTTTAACACGTCTGGGTAAATAGTAAACCTCAATTAATAATGTGGCACTGGGATACACTAAATATTTGCCATTAAATAAATTAGAAGTGTACAAATAATCCATATGGATGACAAGTAACAGCTTTTGCTTTTCAGAAAATACATCAATTCACACATCTCAAAATAAACAAAAAAAAATCGCTAGATTTTTAAACATTCATTGAGATCTATACAAATAATAATAAACTTCTGAAATAGTCTTCATAATCATCGAAGAAGACATTGATGAAAGATGTGTTCTTTTATTCATTGAGTACATTTATTGACCCAGTGGATAGAATTGAGCCTGCTAGGAGAATATAGGTGGCCATCCTAGTTCCTTCCAAAATATATTGAGAACTATAGGCTAAATGAATAATTAATGCAGGAGAATAGTACATTATCATTTTTTCATTAAATAGTCAAAAGAAACTAATGATTATAGAACGGACCAACGGAAGTAGGGGTTTACCTGCTATGAACAGTTCAATATTGCATCATTTTATTGGGGGGGTTTTTCATAAAATTCTTAATTAATACACAAATAATAAGAAAATCGACATGAAGTATTGAAATAACTATTGGTGAGAGTTTTTGTGTATGAGTAAATCATATAGTATCAATTCAATTTAGAAATCACCCTAAATCTAACAATTGCTTTTAAAAACATATCAAAGATACAGAA
This sequence comes from Oncopeltus fasciatus, assembly GCA_000696205.2. Taxonomy (NCBI): domain Eukaryota; kingdom Metazoa; phylum Arthropoda; class Insecta; order Hemiptera; family Lygaeidae; genus Oncopeltus; species Oncopeltus fasciatus. The sequence goes on from KZ807153.1 coordinate 359,827, forward strand.
GCATTAATTTTCATTAAAGCCGAACGAAACTCGGTACTTGAAACTAACTGAACCAGATAAATAACTTTTTTTTAAATAATCACTTATTCTTATTGACAAACTAAAAAATTCTGTTATTATTTATTACTTTGCTATTCTGTTATTATTTTGCTATTGTGATACTTCATCTCTCTCTAAAAAATATAATAATACATATTTGATAGTTACTTGATATATATTATTTATCCCTGAAATATAATCTTATATCTGATTATCTAACTCTTATCATGGTTTTTACAATGGTTTACTTTACAATTGTAATACTTTTTTAATTTTAAAATTCCAAGGAGGTATTTCAAAGCATTTCCCTCAGGCCTCTTAGTAAAGATGTTGAACATAGCATTGGTGAAGCAAGTATTTCCAATTTAAACTTAGTTATTTCTCTAACTCCCTACCCACTTGACTCACCAACTAGAGAATCGAATCTGCCCTTACTGGCGGTATTTGAATTTCTAATGAACCCCCTTAAAAAAGAAAGAAAACGGCCATTTTATTACAAAACATTCACTTTATTGTTATTCTAAAATTAATTTCTGCTTAATGAATATTAATATATTTATTTTTTATTTTCTCGGTAATTATTTCTTTAAATTCATTTTATACATTTTTATTTATAAGCATTATTCAGGTAAGCTCTAGACCTAAGATATATTTACCAGCTTCATGCGAACAGGTAAGCTCTATGTTATATTCAAATATAAAAAAAGATTTGTTTGGAACATTATATCAAATAAGAACTTCTTTAAATAATATTATTAATTAATGGAAAGTTTTTTGACCGTAGATATTATTTTTAGATGATTTTAGTTGGGGTTCGGTAAAGGTAGACCCAAAAGAAATTCAAATTTAGAAAAAGTTGATTTTTTAAAAAGATTATCTGCCAACGTTTTGGCTTACATTGTAATCCTAGTGATTGGAAAATCAAAGTAAGACTGAGTGATTTTCAGTCATGGAAATGTGAATTTAGGGACAGGACGTCCTTTCTCGTCTTCATGATTGGCAGCCCTGAAGATGTCTTACAATGTAAGCCGAAACGTTGGCAGATAATCTATTTAAAAAATACACTTTTTTTAAAATATGTATTTTTTTTTTTATCTACCTTGACCGAACCCCAACTAAAATCATCTAAGAAAAGGATAGTTAATTAATCGGTCACTGATACAATAAAACCAACTCGAGCTTAGGTATATACTTAATAATCATTTCACTCCTAAGAAAATCAAGGAAGTGGATAAAAAAATTGGAAACAAAAGTTAGGTAGTTGAAAAAACAAAGGTAAAGCATGCGATCAGGCAAAGAGGGTTTTATTAGGAAAAGTTTATGTGTGCGTTACAATTTTAAAGGGAGAGAAACAAGGAACAGAAATATACTTTACTTGCACAGGTAGGTCCCGTAACTTAGATTTTAATATGAAGCACCAAACGGCGTACGAAGCCTACAAGATGAAGCACCGCAAAGGAATGGGACTAGCGACATTTTTTTCCGGAACTGTAATCTTTTCTCTGCACATGACTTATTGACTAATCTATGAATTAATTCGTGAGGTCTCTGCAATCCTTCGTTCCGCCCATGATTCAATGAGCAAAGCTCTGATAGTGTTCCTCCCTGTTACAACACATAATTATCAATTATCCTAGTTATTATTACGGCTCACCTGATGGCGAACAGAGCAAATTGCTCAGTTTATGTAGATAATTCCTGAGGATCGATAGCTATCGGGGACTCAGTGGCAACGGGGGCGGCTTAATATTCAACAGGCAGAGGCTACGAGACCTTGATTGGCTATTTGTGTGGACCCTCTGAGTTTTAGATCTTCATCAGCTGTTTGCAACCTCCTGTCATAGTGACTCTTTTTATACGCCACTTCTCCCATATACAGTCATATTTGGAAAGTTTCGAAAAATAACTAAATTCATAACGTAGAAAAGTACTTTCGAAGGAATCCACTTGAGTTGTTCAAACATGTACAGGTCGAAAACAGTGGAAAAGTTTGTAAAATATTTTTTGCTGGTATGTATAAACTAATTATGAGATTAGGCATTCCTAAAGTCCAGCATTAAAAGGTAATCATAAGTCAGTAGTTGAAATAGACTCTTCTATTCCTATATTAGAGTCATGGGGGGAAGAAAAGAAGCTAGTGTTGGAAATTTGTATGTGTTCAATTCACTTGAAGGGAGAATTGCTGTGAAATCTCATAGCTGTGAATATGTGAAGATCATACTTGGAGAAAATCGGTTTCAAAGAGAAAGAAAAGCAGTATACCAAATATTTACAGTGCGGCAGGCCTTGGAGAAGTGCTACAAATAGGATATTGATATCCGTATACCTTTCGAGAATATTCAAAAGGTATTTGTAACCTCGAATAAAACACAACTGCTGACTGCCACGAATGAGGTTAAAGGAAGCTAATAAAGCTAGTAGAGGTAGCCATGAAAGGATAATGGCGTTCAGTGGAAATAACAGAAGAAGGTTTTTACCCTGTTACATCAGAGGTAATACATGGAGATTGTCTATCAGCAGTACTGTTCAATCTGGCATTGCATTGCTCCTTGAGCACGTCGTTCTGAGAGGCAAAATGCACTTTAAGATGATTCGAGTTTATGTATTTGTTAATGACATGGCAATAATGGCTAGAACAATTAGAGAATCAGAAGATATGTTAATGAACCAGTTACAATTTGAAAAAAATAGGACATGTCTAATAGTCAATCAGGATAGGTATAAGTTATTTGAGATATCGCAATCTAATTAATGAAGAATAGCCAAATTATAACATTTAGAAAGTACTCATCATAAAATATTAAGGAGTCATACATACAAAAAAAGACAAGAAAGTTGGAAATTAAATTAAAAATAGGTAATTCAAAAAGGGCGTATTTATTCAAAGTAAAACTATTTTTTGACTACATTGAACCCTTATAAGACCATAATATACTAATCAGAGACGTAGACTCTGCTAGGGAGAATAAGAGCATTGTTGTGCATCAAAACAGTCAGCTTGTCAGGGGAATTTTTATCCTCTGAACGAAAACGATTTAGGGAAAATAAGGAAGAGAAGGAAGAAACAGGAAATCTTACCTGGGGAGGATAAAGTGAATTTCATACCCTCAAAGGTGCTGGGATATCTTGGACCTGCGGTTCAGGTATCACAAGAAAGGATATCCTGGAGCAGCGATGGAAAAGACTAGAAGAAGATTCCATTCCAGCGGAAGACTTTGATCCAGGATATAGAGGGTGACCTGCGAAACTTGTGGATTGAAAACTAGGAAACTCAGGCCAAGGATTGAGTTCAAGGTAAAAGAATTGCCCTGGAGGTCTAAGCTCATATCCGGCTGCAGTGCCAAAGATTCTTCATAGAAAAACATCATATTATCTGTTAAAACCTTTACAAACTTTAAAAAAAAAATTGATACATTCACATGGGCACAAGTGACCCAATTTATGTAAAATATAAATCTACATGTTATACAGACATTTGTCTCTACGCTTTAACTTAATCCATAAAACCAACTTAATTACTAACTAAGAAATTCGGTACATAAGTTTCTTCTTGCAAACAGTTTTAACAGTTCACTCATGGCTGAAAAAGATAGAGGGAGGGTATAAATGAAGACAGAATATAAAGTTTAAAAAACCCATAAAATTAAGCAGGTTCAATATGTCATTTAAAAACAATTATATGCCAAGAAAAAAAATCGCATATAAGAAAGACATTTAAAAATGTAATTTCTAGTATTGGGCGCCACCTCCATAAGGAAACCTGATTCGGTACTTACGCTTTTCTTTGCAAACCCTTCAAGGAATTTATTTTCAGTTTTAAAAGATCAAGAAAAGGAAGGAAGGAGGGTAAAACGAGAAGAAAATTTATAATTATAGTCTCAGTGTTATTTGAGATATGAAAAAATTTATAGAGCAATTGGTACTCTATTTATAGAGTACAATTGGAGTAACGAATAATTTTCTATTTATACATTTATTTATTTATTTAAACATGTAAAATACAAGAATATTCAATTATTTANTTTTTTTTTTTACGAAAAATGCTTATTAAAGAAGAAATTTACGAATCTCACGAAATTACATTATTAAATTTATTTCTTAATAAGGCTTTTTCGTTAAAATGTTATTAAAAAAAAGGTGTCATTTTATAGATATTATGCTTCCTTTATTCTCACCTTCCGGTGAGTCTTGAGTAAGCGTTACAGATAATATTTTTACACTCAGAGTTCACTCAGTCTTGTTAATAAATCTTTAATGAAACATGGGAAATCTGCTTAGATTACAGAGCTACTGTGTGACACACTTATTTACTTTTAAATAGGTAATGGTTGATGGTTAGTTGGCCGTCTCGAATATCATGTGAGAATGGTCGGGGTTTCGGCCAGGAAGAAAAAAATATACACCAAAATTTGGAGTAATATTTTTATTTATGCCAACGTTTCGGCTTAGCTAGTAAGCCATCATCAGGGCAATGGCGTTGAGTGGAGAAATCTCCCCAGGGTGGTTGTTCACATTGTAAACTGCAGAAAACAACTTCAAAAAACTGAAGTTGTTTTCTGCAGTTTACAATGTGAACAACCACCCTGGGGAGATTTCTCCACTCAACGCCATTGCCCTGATGATGGCTTACTAGCTAAGCCGAAACGTTGGCATAAATAAAAATATTACTCCAAATTTTGGTGTATATTTTTTCTTTTTTTTTCTTCCTGGCCGAAACCCCGACCATTCTCACATGATTTAAATAGGTAAGTTTGAAATTTTCATAAGCAGTTTTTACAATGTACTTTTGAAAAAGGATAGTTACGGTGACTCCTTAGGAACTAATTTATCATATTAAAATCTAACAAGATAGTTTTATCAGAGTAAGTTTCGGTTATTTTATAACTTGAATACATAGAAACTAAATTTTGAGAGATCCCATTAATCACGTTCATAATCAGATGCAAATGATTAGGACCCAAGCCGGGCATGATGGATTACACTGCAAGTTAATTATTGTTAATATAGCTTCGACTGTCTTGAATCTCAGATTTCAACATATATTTGCCATTTCTTGACAAACTTTAGGTTATGATAAGAAGCCCTTGGAATCGAGTAGGTAATGAGTACCATAACTATTCACAAAATATGATGTATAAAGTTTCAACGAATTTGGAATATCAATAAGAATTTTAATTATGGATGTTTCCATCCTAATCCACTAGCACAGACCTTGTCTTCCAACTCCAACCCCTACAACCCTCCCCCTCGACCCAAACGAAGATGGCCCCGTGACCTCCTGAAGACATAGTCTGTAAATAATTTGAGAGAGGTGTCACTGGTCATCTTCTCTCCTCATGTGATTTTCTTTAATTTCATTTATTTTTTTACTATTCATTGTAATGAAATTACAAAATGTTTTTTATTTATTATTAAAACAATCTAATATGTAAATAAAGGTTATAAAAAATTATGGATGATATTTCATACAATATTTAGTGTCATTTTTATGACTGAATTGTAATTTGTATGTTGTATTTTCACAAATTCACAATTATTGACGAGTTTAAGTGTTGATAAATAATAAAACATTATATATATAGAATGATTTAATAGTGGACATTCAAAACTTAATCTCAACCTGAGGAGAATTCTCAACAAAAAGTGAGCATTTTCGAGCGAAAATGGAGCACTTTTCTTATAAATCTACGAAATATTTCTATAGATTTTAGAGTTAGAGAAGCTTCAATTATCCCTAAAAAATCAGGACAGATGCAAAACAGGATTTTGATGTGTCAATATTTATTTAAGTTTCCAAGAGATTTTTACCCATCTTACAGAGGAAAAGCTAGAAATTTGTTCTGTTTAAAATTACGTATATANTCTGCAGTTTACAATGTGAACAACCACCCTGGGGAGATTTCTCCACTCAACGCCATTGCCCTGATGATGGCTTACTAGCTAAGCCGAAACGTTGGCATAAATAAAAATATTACTCCAAATTTTGGTGTATATTTTTTTCTTCCTGGCCGAAACCCCGACCATTCTCACACTATATATATATACCATAAAGCACCTCTGATTTTTTTGAATGCATATGAAAATATTCTATTCGGCTCTTTAGAATATTGCTTCTGTTAAGTGTATACAGATGAACATCAGTGTTTTTTAATAACATATAACGTTCAGTCGATGTATAACATCGACGCTAACAGGAAGCGAATTTCCTGCTTATCCAAATATACAATAATTAAATAATATTATTGGCAAATTACATAAAAATCGCATTTTCTTTTCTACCTAGAACGGAGCAAGTTTTCTGGTTATTTAAAAGAATTTATATTTCATACCTATACGTCGGGGGCAGATATTTATATACGTATATGAACATATATACGATATGTATGTATGCATGTAATTAATCGTCTCAATCTGTTCATTTTGATAACAATTTTTTAAAATTTCTAACAAACATATTCATAAATTACACTCACAAAATGATTTTAAAAAAAGAATGAAAACTCGAGACGCTTTTTTTTCTGCAATCTTCTAGTTCGTTTTATTTTTTTAAAAGCAGTATTAATGAAATACTAATTTAGCAGAAAAATCTAGAACTCCCACAACAGGACTTTATTATAAGTTTAGACTAAATAGTATTTAAATTATCTTGATGTAGAAATGATCAACTTAGTAACTTAGAGGAACAATTTAGTTTTAAGCTTATATATGCCATAAATTAATAATTTTAAATTTTAATACAATAAGATGAAAAAATAATGCATTATATATTGATTGGAAAATCAAAGTANGTTTTAGTCTTTTGTTGAGATAATTCTTTGTTTGACCAATATATGAAGCCGAACAATTGTTATCAGAACAGGGAATTTGGTAAACCACGTTAGACTGCTATATATATAGTGAAGTAATTCCAAGAGTAAAATCATCCGACCTAAAAACGCACACAAATTTTCTTGGGTTATTCCAGAGATATATCTCCGGGGCTATAAATTCAGGTGGGGTGTATGGGGTTCAGGGAGCCTAAATCCCACCAGACAGTATTTCGAGGGCACGCTTTCAGATAAGACATTGATAAGAAAGGAACTGGACGGTCACGTGACCACCTTCCTTCCTACAGCTATCTAGTTTCCTCTCAGACCGAGGTGGGCCATGGAAATAATTCAATTTACAGAGGAAACGAAGTATAAAGAACTTTTCGTAAACTTACATTAGTAAATTAACTTATTTTAAATTATTGTCATCAGTAATAAGTCATAGTTAAAAATAACTTTTAATATATAAACTTTTATTCATTTATTACTTTCTGATAAATAAAAACCTTTTTGTAATTTGATCACAATGAAAAGTAAAAAATGGCATGGTAAAGAATGACACCACTCACAAATTATTTACAGACTTATGTCCCCAGGAGGTCACGGGGCCATCTTCGTTTGAGTCAACGGGGAGGGTTGTAGGGGTTGGAGTTGGAAGTCATGATCTACGCTAGTGGATTAGGATGAACAAATAAACTCCACAATTGAGTATTTTCGAAAACAAGCTAGAGTTTTGGAAATTTTTTTTTTTACAGTTATAGCTAAATTTAAAATATAATACGATATAAATAAAATAGGAGTGTTACCTTTAAACTTTGTTTTTATTAAACAGAAGTTAGTTTCGAGTAATATGACATAAAAATTCAATTTTTAGTTATTTAACTTAAAATATTTATAGGTGATAAATAAAAAGAATTGCATATAATAAGATAAGAGTATGTTCATGGCTTCCTCTCAAGAACCCTTTAATGTCTGTTTATTTATTTTCTTTCACATATTTTTTTAAGACTTATTGCATCATATTTTTAGTCTATAAACCAAAAATATAAGTATAAAAAAAAATTCATTTTTATAACTCTCTACCGTTATTCTTCTCACCAGCTTTTTACTTTTCATACAACCATAGTAACAAGTTTTCATTAATAAAGCCTAAAATATGTAACGTGATTCATCATTTGTTGATCTTAGCTTATTTTGATTTTAATAAATTTCGAAAGGATGTATTAATAGTTTTCATTAAAAATTTTGAATTTTTTTTTCCAATATTTCCTACAATCGTGTTAATGTTTCCTACCTGAGATAAGATTCTAAACGAAATTTAGTTGATCACTTTCTATTAATACAAAAAGGGATTCTAGGTGCGAATTTCGTTGGGAATCAAGCTACGGGTTAATTATTTTTTAAGAACATTTTCGTTCCCACATGGAATATAGTAGGTAGTATGACGCAAGGCGTATGTCAAGAAAAATTCGTTTTCATTTTTTCAAGGTTTAATTTTATTATATTTTTTTCCATGATTTAACTTTAAAAGGAATTTAGCTAATGGCTCTCAAATAATACAAATAGGTGATACAATGATACAAGGTGCACTTTTGTATGGTAAAATGTAATGTGTAGTATTTTCCATAATTTTATATTAAAGAGAAATATTACATATTAAAACATATTATTATTAAATTATAATGGAATCACTTTGAACGTTGGTAATCCTATAGTAAATGTGGAGTTAATGATTTTTATCAGAAGTAAAAGACAAACTTACAGGAATGGCCAGTTTACAAGATCTTATCACAACGTCGTAACCAACTATGTCTTAATTAAGCTAATAAGGAGTGTTTAATAAATATATACCAATTCTTTCTTTGCAGGTTGCGTCTCGGGATCTTGGAGTCTTTTCCAGCGAGGACGCGCTTACTATAGATTTATTATTTTTCTCATTATTATTTTTGCACATGGATATTTGTTCAGAACGTTTTTTTGTTGGGGTTACAATTTTTGTTGAGGTTCGGTCAATGGTGAGAGTTTAAAGCAGTAGAGTTTTTTCTTTAGCTCCATGTAAAACACAATAGCGTAAAAAAAGCTATTTATTATTTTATTTGGAAATAGTTAATTGACCGTTCACATTTATGAGGAAAGATTGATCGTGGATTCGGACTTGGGATTTGAATAAATAAAAAATTCACTCATGATTTAGTTACCATGTGAGAATGGTCGGGGTTTCGGCCAGGAAGAAAAAAATATACACCAAAATTTGGAGTAATATTTTTATTTATGCCAACGTTTCGGCTTACCTAGTAAGCCATCATCAGGGCTAAAAAGACAATACACACAAATAACAGTAATGCATAAAAAATGAAATATCTGTACAACAAGAAAAAAGGATATGTAAGAAAATTAACTATGGTTAGGAATAAAACATATTACAAAATGATATGTACCAATGGTGTTGAGTGGAGAAATCTCCCCAGGGTGGTTGTTCACATTGTAAACTGCAGAAAACAACTGAACAGTGAAACCACAGTCACAGGGAGGAGTGGGGTAAGTCGGTAAAATTCAAAGAACAAGAATTTTATGGGCCGGGTGAAAGGAATTAACCAGGTAATCCCTTCAAAGGGAAAAAGAAAGAGGCCGACAATGGGGGAGTTTCAGAGTAGTTTTTCGTTGTATTATACGAAAAATATTACAGTACGCTGACGAAATGTTGTCT
>KZ807153.1:380252-395911 GCA_000696205.2 Oncopeltus fasciatus
TAATAAAAAAAATTAATTAATGTCGATTTTATATTTAAAAAAAAATTATTCATTACAAAGAATGGTCAAATTACAGTTTGAAATGAATTGGTGGTGGGGAACAAGGAAACCAAGAATGCATAATAAGGTAAAAGGTGCAGTTGAAATAACTTTAAAAAGACATTTTCCTTTTTCATTGAGTGAGAAGAATTTTGCCCTGGAGCATTCTTAGACGTCACTCAAGCATGACAAATGGCATAATGGTCTATTATATATAAGCTCAAGTCCATATTTCCAAGCACCATATTCTATTAATCATTAAATCTTATCTGTCATACCGTTTATTTAGGACCCCGTAAGATTCAGATTACTCCGAACACTTCCCTGTGAAAGCGGGTGTTCCACAGGGCAGTGTGCTTGGACCTATCCTTTTTATCCTTCATACTGCAGACAGTTTAAAGAATATATACTCATCCTAGTATTAATATACTTATTTAGGTTATCAATTCAACTCACTTTTTTAAATCATAAAAAAAAAATTCATTTAGGACCCAATTATGCAAATCATAAAACTACAACTTCTCAACCCATTTTTCATCGAAATTAGCTCTTACACACGCCTTCCATCATATTAGTTGGTCTTGAGAATAGGATTGCAACTAACTTCTGTATAGGAGCCTACTATTAAAAATAAAAATGAACCTGTAATAAGGATCAAGAATTACATTTACTTAAACTTCCGCCCTCCTTAACACAATCATCTCTTTACAGGATAACCATTTAAAATTTATTTAAGCAATATGAATTACTTTTTTATGGCTCAAATGATGAATAATTATGAATTTCTAAGACATTTCTCAAGAATAATTGCTTATTGAAACTCCTACCATGCTATAATGGGTTCTCTATCAAATTTCATACAGTAATTTACAATGAAAACAAAAAAATAAAAAAATAAAAAATGATAAACGCACAGCACGAAATGAACTCATTCAAATTTTCCTTTTGTTATAAGAGTATCAATATCTAACGTCCAAGTAGGACCATATCATACATAAAATATGTATATGAATGTATTTAAACAAGCAATCTTTTTAAACGATATTTGACCACTGTCACTTTATTTTCACCATAAAGTGGTTCGCAGAAAACGTGTGTATAGGACAATATAGTTTTAAAAAAAATTTTAGAACTTTATGATTTTACTGAAGGGTTTCACTTAGTGGGTTAGTTATGAATAGAAAAACAAATAAAGGTCTGTAGGTTGACAGGTGTAATACCAAGGGAGGTTTAATATATAAGAGGGTTCTTAGGGTTTATTTGAAATTGTATAAATCGTCAGAACGGACATAACCTGAAAACCAAAATTTCATTAAAATTGGTTCAGATGTTTCCGACAAATTTCGCTCAACAGCACAGGATTCTACACGTTTGAAATATAAAATTTCAAACCAAAATTTCATTAAAATTGGTTCAGATGTTTCCGACAAATTTCGCTCAACAGCACAGGATTCTACACGTTTGATATATAAAATTTCAAACAATATTTTTACTTCAATATATTGCCAAAAGGTAATGATGAAAGCAGAGGCTTGGGTAAGACGGATGAGAAGGGAAGGGTTGTTTGAGAATTGCCTTTGCCATGTCATGACTCTCTTATCAGAGGGCAAGATAACAGGGGTACTTTGATCTCGGCATTGGGCTATCTCAGGGCCTGTCCACAAGAACTTCACCCCCACCCCTATCACCGCCTTCATCTAAGGGTGGGTGTACAAGAGCAACACGTGTCAGAATTAGGCCCACCTGCCCTACTTCGCACCCCGTTCAGGACCTGCAAAAACCAGTGGGTTTCTGATTGCCTCATAGCAGATTTCCCTCAAGCCAAAGGATGCATGTAATGTAAGTTTTCTTAGAATAAATTACTATAAATTCTGGAACTTAATAGATACATAATTATATGTTTCTGTTAACCTAATATATAAGTAAACTATTTAAGCTCTATATTACCTTCTCCTACAATAGCGCTTTGACACATTCACAAGCTAGTTCGCCCATTTCCTTATCTTATTGGTTTCCTCCATATTCTTGGGCTGTGCCAGGATTGAGAGAACAGAATGGATCTCCTTGGCTATTCCGTCGCCTTTCAGAAACTCAATCTCCCTGTCCTTTTTTGCCACACTTAGTAGAACTTTTAACATGATTTTGGTTTGAAAATTGAAAAATTTTTGAAACTATAAGCCTCTGAATTCTCTGATGAGGTTTATGAAACTTTTTTTTCAAATAGATATAGTTGTAAAAATAATGGAAAAGTTCATTCGTGAACAGAGAGCAGGGATGGGTATTCTAAATTCAGAATATTCTGAAGCAACTATCAGATGCCAAATTGAATTTACCTGTACGACCAAATGGTTCTCCAAGGTAGGTAATACTAATAGCAAAATCCATAATCTGGTTTTTTAATAAAATTTTTTTTATTCGTGGTTTTTCTTGTATGTGGGCTTGCTCAAAATACCATTATCTTGGTTTTATTAATATTGATGGAGAGTTAGTAGAACTTTTAAAATCATGTTAAAAGTTCTACTAAGTGTGGTAAAAAGGGACAGGGAGATTGAGTTTCTCAAAGGCACCGGGATAGCCTAAGAGATCCATTCAGTTCTTTCAAATCTGGAGCTGCGGGTTCGAGTCCGTCCCTGGGCTAAATTAATAGAGAAATAAAAGCTCAACCAACGCTATGTATTTTAAGAATAGTGGCTAAATATTGATAATTCCTTTCTTTATATTTAAAAATGGTTTAAAAAAAAACAGCAGTACGGTGACGGACCATAGAAGCCCAGGGAGATACACATTTCAAAGATGTATTTATTCAGAACATACAGCACATTAAAGAATGTGATGGTCAGCACATCGTTCTGGCCGCCAGAGTTTTTCCTATTCAACAAAATAAATGGAATTCAATTAGGGTTGGGTGTTCTGAAGAGTGCTAAAGGAATTCACTGGATGGGGCAACCTACAACACTGGGGCAACCCTTTTTTAACCACTAATGGCACTGGACAAGCATTCTTTCTCGATAGAAGATGGCCTTGATCGGGATTCCAACTTGCAGCACCAGAATTAAATGTACCAAGCAGTTACCCTAAGATAAGACAGTGCCGCATAATAAAATATAAATTCTCCAGTCAGATGTGGATATTCTGGCAGAAAGAAAGAGAAACAGACACTTTTATTACTAGTGGTGGAATAACTGGAGGTAATATTTTTCTAATATATTTTAATAATGGGAAATATNGGGTGGTATGGAAGTTTACTGTGGAAAAGGGTGAAGCGGGAAGAAATGAAGTCTTGAACAAAAGGGATGTTAAGATCGTGGTGGAGGGATGAATTGGATACGTAATATGGAGCATTTGCAATTATTCTCAGGGTTTTGGATTGAAAGGACTGGATTCTTTGGATGTTGGAAGTCTTGGCGGCACCCCAGATTTCTACTCCGTAAGATCAGATTGGTCGTTATACCCATAAAAATGTTTATTACATTCTAATATAGCTATGCAGATTTCTTCGTTTAAATAACATCCCTCTCTCGCTTGCTTGATGTCTTTAAATAAGTCTTAAAATGTAAGCCGAAACGTCGGGGAATAAAAAAAAAAATATTACAAATTTACATTATTAAACTAATAAAATACTGATTATGTCTACACAACACATAAACGAAGTGAAATTGTAAGTATTTTATTGAATATAATTCATTTGAACAATAATGAACGGAAGGTCTATATATAGGTCTACATATAGGACAGAAATATGCAGAGAATCAATTAATTATTATATGAAGTGCTTTGTATAAGGCATTATTTACAAGTTCAGAATGCTCTCACTAATGCCCACATATCTGTGATACACAAAAGGGTATTGGAGGAATATTTACGTTTGCATTTTGTTCCAAAGGTTGGCAATCTCTGACCGATACTCAACATAAGCCGGCTCTCTCGAACACAAGTGGATTTAGTGAACAATACAAGGGTGCACAGTCGCACTCCACCCTGGATTGGTGCAGATTCATTCTCTCAATTCCTAAACGAAGAGAGGATCTAATAATGAATAATAAAAGCATTACTTGATAAACAAGTCGAACTTTGGGGAACTGCTAAACCATCCAACATCCAAAGAATACAGTACAAAATCCTAAGAATCATAGTTGATGCACCCTATTAAGTCGCCAACTCCTTACTCCACAATGATCTTTGTTAAAGACGTCATTACGACCCTTTTTAATAAATTCCACTCTGACCTTTCCATGCAACCCAATCATTTAGCCAAAACTCTATCCAGTATTACCCATCCTAATAACCCATCACGTCGGCTGAATACGAAATGGCAATACTTCATTGCCAACACTTCGTAATAATAAAAAACTAACAAATTTAAATATTGAAAATAGTTATTTAGGAGTGCTGCCATTGGGCAGTTGGTATTACAGTTTTAATTTTTAATTTTTTTAATTTGATGAATATGTTTTATATTAACTTGTATTGTTTTTATTATTATTATTATTATTACTATTAACTACCACATTACAAGTTGTAAAAATGTGTAGGATGTAATCATTGATAAAGATTAAAGAAAAAAAAAAGAAAGAAAACACTTAAATCTGTCAAATAGGGTTTCCCGAAAATTGTGACGAAGAAAGACTAGAATGATTTCTAACGTTCGAATCAGACATGAAAGAAATTGTTTCCAAAATCACAAATAAAATGAGAAGTTAGTTGCACGAAAATGAGTAAGCTCAATTAATCTCTAAATTTGTACGGATTTATCATTTTCTCTCCAAATAGTGACTATAATAGTCAATAAAGATTATTCTTTAATCCACTAAATAATCTTTAGAATTGGCTTAAAAATATTTTTAAAAAATGTACAGAAATTATGAGCTTAGCTAATAAAAGCTATAATAAAAAAAATCATATTTTTTCAGATTTCCTTTAAAAAAAAAACCAAGTTATTGAATAAACACTAGAGATATTGATAAGCTACAGATTCTACATTTGTTTCACAGATCTTCAAAATAAAAATTTTTATTTGCCACAGAACAATTAAAATGGATCCTTGCACATGTAGATAATTTTTTTTAAAAAGCTACTTTTGCTGCCACTATATCTACACAAACTAACACATACATACACTTTTTTAATATTTTTATTTAATCTTGAATGAGAGTCACTAATATTTATGTATTCCTTATATATGACCACAATGGATTTTTTGCTTAATGACTGCCTCCAAAAAATCTAACTGTTACTTTTTATGATTGACTTTAATATATTCATTGAATACTAAAATAATGATTGCGAAGAATGATAAATTGGAATATTAAGCGAAGAAAGACACCATACAAAATGAATATAATAATATTTAAAATATTAGGGAGGAAAACATTCTTACTTAATTATGTTATTTCTAAATAGATAATAACATAATGGTACATTTCATAACGTTTACCGGCAAGAAAGCCATCTTAAACACACCTGATATTTTGATTTTGTTTTAGTAATAAAGGATATTTTTTGTTTTGAGGGACCGTTTTAATTATTTCAGAATTTACAAACATCGGTAGCCAGTATGAATGAAATTTATTTCACTGATAGAGTACTGTCTTATTGCAAAAAGTGCTCGCAAGAAATATATGCTGTAGATAATATTTCATCATTCCTTTGATTCTACAAGCCAAACTTCTTGGAAAAAAAAAGTATCTGGCCGGCTATCTTGGATTTAAAAACTTTAAGTAAAACATATATCATATATTACTGTTGGTTTTACGTATGTAATAAATAGAAAAATATGATATAAGAAATATTGTAAAACTACTTATTTTGAAAGTAATAAAAAGGAATTAATTTTATTTTTCATCGAGTAAGAAAAAAAATAAATTTTTTCCGCTGCATTTATCATTTAAATATATTTTCCTTGAATCTACAGTTAAGAGGTGCCATGTAAGTGACATTGAGGACACAAAAGAATAGGTACCTCAAATAAGATTTCCTAAGTACCTTCTGAAAATTTCTGAAACTAGAGGACAAATTCATGAACAGCATTTGTTTTCTAATTTTTTCAGAATCCTAAATAATCTTTAGAATTGGCTTAAGAAATATTTTTAAAAAAGTGTATAGAAACGTAGGTAAAAACTAATGTGCAATATAAATAATGACAATAATAACTCTGCTTTGGGCTTTCGGTGGGATCACTTGACCTCAGCATATATTTACTGTGTCAGATTGGCTCTGCCCCAAGTCTGGAGGAAGATAAATGCCACTCCTATAGGGCTAGCCATCCCCGATTAGCCCAGCCAGAGCCAAGCTCCATCATAAACTGAGGCCAGGAATTTAGCCTCAGGATATTGGCAAATCAAGGCCTCATAAAAATAAATAGAAGTATTTTAGGGAAGGGCAACATAGTCGGAAGAGTTCGTGATTAAGTTGATTATGGTACATGGTTAAGCTCAGTACGATTGGCTCAGAACCGCCCGGAGTAAAACGCAGTCGTCAACTCTATAAATAAATATTCCTCTAAAAATAAGCTAGAAGTTTAAACTTAACATAAATGTATCTCCTAAATATACCTTAAAATATTTAATTTACTTACACAATAGAGTTTTTTAATTATGTATCCGTGCATCCATTTCTTATTACGCTTATGGAATTTATTTAGTAGGTTGTCAATATATTTTTTCAAACTTTTATTTATTTATTACATTCTGTTAAATAAAAATATTTTGTAATTTGATGACAGTGAAAAGTAAAAATGACATTTAATGTCAATTAGATGAGGAGAGAAGGTGACCAATGATACCACTCTCATATTATTTACTGACCCCAGGAGGTCACGGGGCCATCCTCGTTTGAGTCGACAGGGAGGGTTGTAGGGGTTAGAGTTGGAAGATATGGTCTGTGCTAGTGGATAAGGGTGGTATGGAAGTTTACTGTGGAAAAGGGTGAAGCGGGAAGAAATGAAGTCTTGAACAAAAGGGATGTTAAGATCGTGGTGGAGGGATGAATTGGATACGTAATATGGAGCATTTGCAATTATTCTCAGGGTTTTGGATTGAATGAACTGGATTCTTTGGATGTTGGAAGTCTTGGTGGCACCCCAGATTTCTACTCCGTAAGATCAGATTGGTCGTACTAAGGTTTTGTAAAGCGTCAGTTTGTTTTCTATCGTACGATTGGATTTCTTATTCACGAGTCTGCATAGAAGTCCATATCGCCGATTGAGTTCTTGTCTTTTAATTTTACTATGTTCTCCCCATGTAAGTCATGAGACAAAATGGAACCCAAGGTAACGAATGGAATTTAAATGTTGTAAAGGAATATTCTTAAATTTCACAATTTCAGGGAAGTCTTTTTTCCGCAGTTGGAAATTAACTTGAACGCATTTTTCTTCATTGATTTTTATTCTCCATTTGCCACACCATTGTTGGATTTTTTCGAGGTGATCTTGTAGGTTTTTAGAAGCAGTTTTAGGATAGGGATGGGAGGATAGGATAGCTTCGTCGTCCGTAAATAGAGCTAAGAGGGTACTTGGATGGGTGGGGATGTCAGCAGTGTACAGGATAAATAAAATAGGTCCAAGCACTCTACCTTGAGGAACTCCCGCTTCCACTCGGTAGAAATAAGAGTAATATAATCCTTGCCGAACCCTAAAGAAACTGTGGGGTAAGTAAGACTTAAGGATAAGATAAGTGTTACTAGGAAGTATGGATTTCAGTTTAAACAGAAGACCACTGTGCCAGACTCTATCAAATACTTGGAAAACTCCGCAAAGAGAAGGGTTTAATGGAAGGCATCATTCGTTTTAACCGTATATCTTTTCGAAAACCTTTGAAAGTGTAGAAAGAAGACTTATAGGACGATAGGATAAGTGATGATTTTCCAGGTTTGGGAAATAGTATTATATCAGAATATTTTCAGAGGAGAGGGAAGTGGGTAGTTCTGAATATGCATTTATAAATGTAGGTCAAGAATACAATTGCCTTCTTGGGAAGATTATGGAGAACTTACTCGGTGATTAAATCAAATCCGTGTGATTTGCGCTTAGGCAGACGAGAGATTATGTACTTGACCTCGGAACCTCCGCTGGATATAACTTGATGGTAGTAATTACCTCCCATCATAAGGCGTTAATAAGGGGGAAAAAATTAATATTTTTATTCAAAATATTATAATATAATGCCGCTAAGCCTTCCAATATCCAACGAATACAATCCTTTTAGTCCAAAAAGCTCAGAATAATTGCTAAATCTCCATATTATGTGTCCAACTCTACCCTTTATCTCGATTTATTATAACTTTCGTCCAAGATCTCATCTCCAACCGCTTCAAGCTCTTCCATAGTATCCAATTTCATCCTAATCTACTTGCCCAATTCCTGTCGTCGGATTCCAATCCTTACAATCCTCCCCGCCGACTTAAACGTGGAGGGCCTCGCGACCTAATGGGCATTAATGCAAAAACTTATAAGGAGGGGGGTGGATGGGCCCCTTCTCCGTGTACAGCCATGTTCACTTAATATCGTTGTTTTAAAATTTTTTTGTTATTATAATTTATTCATTTTTTTCTATTGTAATTACTCTATGTCATCAAATTACAATATGTTAATAACAGAATGTAATAAATAAAGATTTATTAAGTAAACAAAAAGTGTTCACGTAGGCTTCGACGGTCGTCAGATGTATTTACCGTTTCTTCTTCCGGGTTGGACCGTGTCAAGTTTTTGATATTTGCCGAGCTTTCGCACATTATGTGATAGCTTCTTCAAGGCTGAAAAGAGAATGAGAGTTGTAAAAGAGAGCTTCTCTTTTCTTTTCAGCCTTGAAGAAGCCATCACATGATGTTCGAAAGCACGGCAAATATAAAAAACTTGACACGGTCCAACCCGGAAGAAGAAACGGTAAAAACAAAAAGTGATTATGTGTGCATGTTACACCTTAAAGAATGCCATACCTCGGTTCTATTGCAATTATGAAGGCAATTTTGCTGAAAAAAAAAAGTTCGTAACTATTCAAATAATAACAATTTTTAGTGCAAGGAAACAGAATAAAAAATCTAACTGTCCAAAAATTTTTTTTAAAAATATAGGTATTATCTTCCATTTTAAACACTCAGTAACATGAAGGGAGATAACTATCCCATTATTCTAAACAATAAATGAACAAGACAAGCTTTTTAAAGCTTGCCCAGGGCGGGATTTGAAACCCACAGTGCCAGGACTACAAGAGCCCATTGGATACCATCTGCAACCCTGGCTCCCCGCAAATAAAAGCAATATTTTGCCTTAAAAAAGTTCTTATACTTTTTTTTTCTCATACTTTTTTACACTTTTAAAGTTCAATAATAGCGCAAGAACAGACAAAACTGTTTGTACATAATGTTTATTTATTAAACAGAACATGATTTATTCTTTTGCATCTTTAAGTACTTTTAAACATATAATTAAAGAATTAATTAACAGTATGACATATCTGAGGGACGCCTTGGGAAGGGGATATTCACCCTGCTGTGCTCTGAGCAAGTCTGCGACTCCCAGCTCTTCTCCTGCTTGCAGGGATGGGGCGATGGGAAGCGAATGAGAACATAAGTGGGCTATATCTCGCCTCTCCTGATGAGGTCAGGCCGGAGAGATCTGTCGGCGAGGCATCCGAGATTAGGGCACTCTCCAAGGAACAACCTCAAGATGGCGGCACCCATCCAGCTAAGGTTTACCGCTTTAATTTTGTCGCTGGAAGCTGTGCCGTTTAGTTCTCCACAGTTGCTACAGGCATTACTCGCCCTCCTTTACTTAGACTAGTTTTACACTCTTTGCCTAGCCTTAAAACCAGAAATATTCCACAGTATTTAAAAGAGAATCGTAGAAAGACATGGAAACTAGACGAAAGAAAATCCAAATTATTATATAACACTTAATCAAACTAACCAAAAAGATATTAATTTAAACTGAAAATTTATATTAAAATGCGTTAAATTTAATATTTCAACCCCTATGGCTTAATCTCATCTCGCAGAATTATCCCGTTTCCAATACTTTTAAAAACACATCTTTAAACTTACAAACATTTAGCTCGAGCAATTAATCAATGTCCATATTGTGGAAGCAGAATTTAAATATTAATTTACTGAGACACTTGATAAGCCCATGGGATCAGTTCAGGTTTAGCAATCCTGACGCCTTGGGTTCAAATCCCGCACTGGGCAAGCAAGCTTTTACCCATAAAAAAAAAAAAGCTTTTCTAGAAACATTGCTGTTTAAGATATCCTTCGTACATGACTCCAATTGGTTAAATAGAATATAACATGCACATATATATATATATATATATATATATATGTAAGGTTTAATTTTAACGAAAGGTAGTATTATAGTGGCCATTCAAAAGTCCATCACGTAAGAGCAGGGTAATTTAAGCAGATTTGGAATATTACAAATATTATACCTCTAATTAACTACTGTACTACTGTATTAGATGTGGTATTTAGTCCCACATTAATTTTATACCATAAATGCAAGGGTAGCGCTAATGACCATCAAAAGTCGATGCGCAATATTTAAAAAAATGCAAGGGAAAAGAAAAAAAAATCTTACTACTTAAGCCGGGACACGAACCCGGATCTCCTGCTTTCCGGGCAAGTATTCTATCCTTTACACCACCGAGGCCAGCCAGATGATTCATTATACTCCTCGCACTCTACTGGGAGTCCCCCCCAAGTAAGACGAATATATCGTCTTATGCTCTAAAGGAGCTAACATCGTCAGCTATTAGTTAGACTCTCGTTTTTTTTTTTTGCTTTTTATTTCTATACTTAAATACTGTATTAGTTGTGGTATTTAATCTTGCATTTATTGTATTATACTTTTCAATGTGAATGAGTAGTAACTGTAAATTCTGGAATTTCTATAAAAATTTCTTTCTTCAAAAAGACAACAAGTAAAATTTAATACTTAATTAATAATATTTTTTCACTGATGATCTATTATATTATTTATATTTAAGTACGGGCAAATGGTCAAAGAACCTTAATTCGTGTTAATACTGTCGCTTCTTCAGGAGCCCGGATATATACAGTATCTACAGATAGTAATCGAAAGTTTCCGCCACTAAGGCTCTTGGAGGTTACCTTAGCGGAGCCGGGCGTGCAGAGCGAGTGAGGATCACTCGATGACTTTTGCATCTGAAGTTATGTAAGGGAGCTGAGCTGGGATTTACCTCTGTGTCAAAGGCCACTTCTCCTGACCCACTCCTTAAATGTCAGAGGAACGCTCTGCCTCTTCAAGATGGAGGGGGATCTTGTTGAGGTGCAGGCTAGAACCTTTCACTCAAAAGGAATTGAACAGAAATCTATCTAACGCAATTCCTTAATGAAAGTTAAATTTGTTAAGTCTGTCGCGTACTTCGCTAAGCGTATAAGTCTTTCAGGCAAGAGTAGGGTAAACTAAACCTCTATCCAATATTACATTACAGAGCGACAGAGATAAATGTAAATAATTAATTCTTTCTTTTGACTAATTACATAAAATTTTTTTAATTATAATAAATCATTATTTATTACATTCTGCTATATAACATCTTGTAATTTCATGACTTAAAATAAATATACATATATAAAAAAATATAAATAAAAGAAAAGAAAAAAAATATAATAAAATAAAAATAAAATCAACAATAAAACAAATAAATGGTCATCACTGTGCAGGGTGAAGGGGCCCATCGACCCCACTCCCAATAAGTTTAGGCATTAAGGCCCAGGAGGTCGCGAGGCCATCTCCGTTTTAGTCGCCGGGGAGGATTGTGGAGATTGGAGTCCGACGACATGGATTGGGCAAATGGATTGGGATGAAATTGGAGTTTACTATGGAAGAGTTTGAAGGGGGTGGAGATAAGGTCTTTGACAAAAGGAATATTAAAGTCGTGATGAAGGGTAGAGTTGGACACATAATATGGAGGGTTAGCAATTATTCTAAGAATTTTGGACTCAAAGGATTGTATTCGTTGGATATTGGAAGACTTAGCGGCACCCCACAGCACCGTAGGTCTAGATTGGTCGTATTATGGTCTTGTAGATGGTCAGTTTATTTTCTAATGTGAGCTGTGAGCGCCTATTTATAAGGCTGTATAAGAGTCCGTCGCGTCTGCTGAGTTCTTGTCATAAAACTAAGCAGATTTCGAAATAATCTTTATTTATTTTATCTTCTAATAAAAATTAGAAAAATTAATATCCCACCTATTAAGCTACCTATGACCTATAACGACAAAAATATTCACGATTATTTAATTTTGCCTAACTTTAAAACCACTTCTTCACTCATGATATTTCAGCTAAAAATCAACGAAACAGGAAATATATGACATTATTTTATTTTCAGTCCTGATGTAAAGAAAATTCATTCTCGAAATATTGGCCTAGAATAAATTATTGAACAAAATTAATTGACCAAAATCCACAATAACCAATTGACTTTATCTGAAAACCTCCTCGATAACTCACAATTACTACAAATATATATCTGTATGTGTGTCCGTAATTATTAGGGAAAACTAAGGCTCTAAATCTTAGTATCTGTTTTATTATTAGAGTTTGAAAAATGTATTCAAAAATATAAATGAATTGTAATTTAATAATATTTATCAAAAAAAGGCATATGAAGACTTAAGTCTATAAATAAAATTTCATTAATTTATTAGTGTTGGGCGACCTCTCTCATTATTCAAATATAGAAACCATTTTAAATAATTAGGCTGTTCATTGCAAACCTTCGAACTAATTAATTTTTGTCTGAAATCTAATGAGGAAAGGGGGAGGCGGGTTAGAGGGACAAGAATTTTATATTTGTATTAAATTCATTGTTAATAAATGTTTCCTAAGTTAATTTCATAGTTAAGAAAAAGTTTACAGAACATAACACATATAAAATTTAATGTTTTATAACAAATTTAATGGGTGAGAGCTTCCCCACATTCGTCCTTCCTGGCCAGTCTAGACCAAAGTTAAGTGGCTATACAACTTTTATGTTCATTGTTCTCCCCGGCATGTAAACTAAACCTCATTTACTCTTATGTATATCCTTGTGTATGTCCTTAATAAAAAAGCACATAATTTAAAAGTATTATTAATTTTAAAAAATATATCTTATGAGGCGCTGAATAATGTACACATACAGGAATCCTGCCAAGTTCACCTAACAATCCAGCACATCATAGAGGTTTTCCCAGTTTATCAGAATTACTTCACTAGGAAAGGCATTGGAAGAAATATGGCAGAGTGCCTTGGGAACAACCCCTCTACAGTGGATAGGCTGCTAAACTTTCTTAAAATAGCAGGTATAGCCCGGAAAATCTAAATTAAAGAATGAGATATTATTTATTATTTTAGTTAATAATAATTTATTTATTATAATTTATTAAATATATAATAATATTTAAATAAAAAAAAATCCATTAATTTAGGTTGTTATAGTGGGCGAAATAATCCTGATTCCTGTATTTTATTAACTGATTTATAGTGGACATATTAGGGGATGTTTATAGGGCGTAATAACCTAGAAGTTGATTGCCCTACAATCTACTACTACTTTATGTAGTATTTATTTAATTTACGTCCTCTCATCTGTAAGTTAACGTCTTGTTCCAATATCATAGTTTAGAATGTATTCTGTTAGGCATCAATATGTGTTTTACTTTTTTGAACTTTCTCACTGTTTATTTTTTGGACATTTGTAAAGGTTTTGGGCACAAGCTGGAGATAAAGTTTTATATGCACCTCGGGAAAATAGTGCCTACAAAAATCTACCCAGGACATTGGTATCCCGTGGGAGAGCAACAGCCTACCTTACTCCCTGAATGCATGAACAACCTTTGTTGGAAATGAAGAGTTACCTTTGGAAATGGAGCAAGTGAAAAGCCGCGAAAAGCAGTCGGAGCTCTTCGAAAGCATGTGATCATTCAGGGGTTCATTCAGAATGAGGAATACCCTCATTAGGATTCAAGGAGGCAGAGGAACGTTGCGGGGCGGGGCAGNGGGTCATTGGAGGGAGGGGCTATCTACAGGTTGCCACCCCATTTTAAACACCCATGGCTCAGGACAAGCTTCTATATTATAAATATAAAGATTGACCTGGGCGGGATTTGAACCCTCGGCGTCAGGATTGCGAGACCCGTACGGATCCCCGGAGCTAGCCTGGCGCCCCTAATTTCGATTAAAAATGTAAAAAGTTATGGAATGTATATATTTATCGATATTAAAGGATAATGACAACTCGATATTAGAAAAATTTAGTACAACAGATACTGAAGAGAACAGGTGCTCGACTTGTAAGAAAATATTGTAATATAAAGCTCTATTTCTATCGATTTGTACTTAAAAGGATGGAAGCTTGATAGAAAAATAATTTTAAAAATATTTTATATCAAATTTATTACAGTTCTTACAAATATTGTTAAATGTTTTCTATGAATAAAAAATATATAAGAGAAAGCTTACCTTGTAAGTGGCCCTTGTAAGCGGCGCTGGTGTCGAAGTCAACCTTCTTTCCGGCTCCTGAAGAGAAGGTGATGTCGCTCGAGAAAACCTCCTTGTCCGGATAAAGCACCAGGTGGAAATCCCTGCAAGATGACATTTCATTAAGAAATTTTCTCTAAAGTTTTTCCAATAAATTTTCTATGTCCTCCAATTAAAAAAAAATTTTTTTTCTCCAGGAGATTTACTAATAGCCTGGAATGCTCTTTTGCTTCCCGATGCTACTAAAGTGACCAGAAATTTTAGAATCTCCTTAGCTATTTTGATTAGGGCTAAATGCAGTTGGAGGAGAAATATAGAAAGAGCTTTGTCAAGAATGTGGCCTTTATGTTCAAAGGGCGCATACAGTCCCCACGTTTTCACGAGGGCCTTTGATCAGGGAAATTACGCAAGTAAACAAAAAAGGAGACACAAGTCCTGTTTTCAAAAGCATTTTTTTCTACAATTGTCTCTGGAGCAACAAAGAAAAAAAAGAGAAGAAAATAGACTAAAAATTAAAACTAGTTAGTTCTGTCGAACTCATTTCTTTTTAGGAACAGGTAAAACTTGTTTTGGTTGGCTTTCATGACTCAGGTTATACATTCTTTACATACTCCAAATTCGCTATGAGTTAAATTCCTAAGTATCAGATGATGAAATTAATAAAATTTCAATTAAAGTTAACATTAAACTCTACCGATCTCGAGTGCTTGTAATTATAGCAAAGGTTAGAGTTATTTACAAAGTATGCCATATATACTTACCTAATTGTGATATCATTCTTACTTGTTTTATGATCAACATACAATAATTCCTACATTCACCAGATATCTACGAAATTTGATATCATATTTGTTATTCCTACGACGACAGTAAATAATCGAAATTTATCATTATATTTTAAATATCTTACCCATTTAATAAATTTAAAAAAATATTTAATTTATAAACGGATCCCACGATAAATCAATATGTACCTACTCATATTGAATATGCTGGGGTTAATAATTCTCTCCCACTAAAGTCAGAAAAAAAAACATGGTGTTCAGTTACAAGTGTTATTATTTTGTAGATACTTGACACACTTAATCTCTCTCTCTCTCTCTCTCTCTCTCTCTCTCTCTCTCTCTCTCTCTCTCTCTCTC
>KZ807153.1:396898-413792 GCA_000696205.2 Oncopeltus fasciatus
ACACACACACACATATACACACACATATATATATATATATATATTTTTTTTTTTTAATTAGTGTTCTTGAACGAAAATAATTGAGTACCTGGAGGAGTTACTAAATAAATACGAAGGTCCAATTACAGAAATAAAACTCCCTCGAGTGAGAACTCTCATAATTAATGTGATTAAAAAGAAAATACGTCTTCTACAAAGAAACTTCATAAAAGTCTTTCAGGCAACGAACAAAAAGAAAGCTACTTTCTGGCGCCGTTGTCATATTATTACTCTCTTGTATTATATTATATAACTATCTATTTTATATAAAGTTTTATGTTAGTGCACGTTATTTTATGAAATTTATCTAAAGAGTGTATTTAAAATTAACTTTGCTTATATACTTCCTTCTCACTCTTTTTTGACGTCTGTAATGTTATGAGCTACGAGTCAATAATAATTAAGAACAAAGTGATATATTATTATTGGCTTGTATCTCATATTACTTATTATGAGAAATAAGTACACCTACTATTTACAGATGACAATCGAACCTACAGTCCTTACTAACTAATAAAAAATAAAATATAAAATAGGGATTACTTAAAGCTAGTAATTAAGTATGTACATTTATATTAAATGAGTTTATATATATAGAAGCCTCAAAATAACTTGTTAATTACTGTTACTTCTTCAACCAAATATTTGTATTACTATGTCTTTGTTATAAAATACAATTAAAACTCAAAGTATATTCCATTGTTATCTATCGTGGTTAGCTATCTGCTAGCCAATTACTTGATCCCACGCTGATAACACCGTGGCTGATAACATTGGGGTGGCTCTCAAAGGAATCAAATTCCACAAAAATTATAAAACATTTGAGTTCATCAAAGCAGGATAACGCAGAGACAAGTTCGCGTACAGTCTTTTCAGTTGTTCGCAATAAAGTTCAAAATTAATAGAGTATCTATCAATCTCAAATTCTTGATTTGATTTGAAATTCGGTAATAATATTCAACTTCAAAATTCATCCATAGCCAGTTCCAGGACTGGTTTATAAAATAATAATAAATACATTATATTGTACCTAAAACAAATAATCAGCACCATTTATATATTTAAATAACCTAAAGGGTTATTATCACTACCAATGAATTTAGAACTATCATACCTTCTATTATCCGTCTTCATTGGTTTCTGAAAACCATTTTCTGTTGGCGAGTGCTTTCGGACATTTTTATTTTATTTTATGGTTTGCAGAAACCAATAAAGACGGATAATAGAAGGTATGATATTTGATTGTAACTACAATGTTTCTATATTTTATAATAAAAAAAACAACAATAAAATACAATCAATTACTACTAAATGAATTTTACGAGTGCTTTTTCTGACTTACTATCTTGTTTTTACGTGTCACACTATATCTTGAGTTCTCTTTGAATTAAAAAATGTTCATTTTTATTTCTATATATTATTAAGTAATTAATTTAATACTATGGTATAATATTGGAATTATATCGTCTAATTATATAATAATAATCCTTTAGTGTACTAATAATATCATAACTAAAATGTAGTATTGAAAAATGTAAAAGTACTGAATTTCCTCAAGGGGCCGAGCTTAGAGAAAATGTCATTTGTCCCTGCCTAAAGGTGGAGGTTTCATTAATAAAGGTATAGCATAAAGGTTAGGTTTTGAATACCAATACAGAAAACCAGAGGCGGTTGGAAGGAAGGTCAGCCATGCTCGGCATGGGACGAGATAAGTTCATGAGCTCAGACCAAGGGATCCGTGTAGGTCCCATATGCTGGGACTAGGCTTCAAAATATAACCTCAGCAGACCCTTCCCCTATAACCCCAAAAAGTTAGTAGGATGATTCATTTAAAAAAAAATGAATATATATCATAAAATTTATTGTCTTACATATTTAAGAATATATTTTATAATTTATATTTTGATATCATTTGTTATTAAAGACAATTACATATATAGAATTATTAGAACAAAGTGAATTTGTAAGCTAACTCCCAGAGGTAGAAATGGTAAATATTCTAAGAAAATTATGAGAATAAAAAATTCAAATTTTATGCGTTTTCAAGGAGAAAACGCTCTTAGATAAGTGTAGCAGTCAAGTTACATGAACATTAGAACTATATTTTAAGCCTTTTTGTAATTTTTGAACAAGGTTATATCTAATAAGATACCTAGTAGAGACAGACAAACCTAAGCACCAAATTTCAGTAAATCATTTAATAGTTATTTATCAACAATTTTAAATAAATTAATTTAGCTATAAATAAAACTAAATAAACACATGGCTAACACAGTTACTTAATCTCCTGCAAATTTCTATAAAATCAATAAATTTTTGAGATAACTGTTAAAGATATTGTAAAAGCAAAGGGAACAAAAAATACTAAGATAAAATTACACTAATTCCAAATCGAAAGGTGCAGTATTTTCCTCTCGTTTCTTCCCAAAAATAATAAAATAAATGCGAATGATCGCCCACACACCCACACATTGTTTTTAAACATTGCGATACTTAAAGGAAAATAATTAGGATGCTTAATTATAGGCGAAATCATCGAAAGGGGCTGTTAAAAATGTAATAACGAAATTAAATGCTCAATATAATGAAAATTTCGCTAGCCTATTGAGCAAACCACAAATTATTTTCATTATTCTCTCCCGCTTATAAGATCGAATTAATCAATCTGTCTAGTTTGAAAGCAACACGGGAAATCTGTTTTGTTTGCGATGGGTTTTTGAATGAAATTTTTAATGCTACCTATAAAAAATATAGGGTAGGCTGATAATACTATAATATCAAAACATTTCCTTTAACCAAAATGTAGTCATGTTCCCCACAATGAAAGAATAAGTCAGTACAGAGGAGAGTAAAGAACCACTACACATCACTACTCCAAACAATTTGTTAAGAAGAATTTGAAAAATGACAGACCATACTCATCTAGACAGCAATGGCTGAAGAATTATATCTACTTAGTCAGGCTCCATGATTGGCAAATGCATTTTAAAACCTAATGTAAGAAAAAGAAAAAGAATATTCAGAAGAAAGAAATATATTTTAAATTAAAAATTGTGAGGAGCTTACTCTAAGCTATTCTTATTTAAGCAAAAATGCCTTCTTGAATAGTAAATTAAGCTTTTTGTAATGATTACTGCTCAAAGAAGAAGTTACATTGATGGTCTGCCCTGAGTAAATTAACAGAAATTCCGACTTATCTCCTGAACCAGACAAAACCTTGCATTCTGCTTACAATGTTATATTTTAGTGTGAACATCCTACATATATCACTAAAATACTCTTTTACATTATTTGACAAATGGATTTTAAAGTCAAATTTCACTAATACACATAAAGTATCAAATAATTTGAGTTTATGGTCTAGGAAACCATTCCCTCAACAATTTTTCAAGCAATTGTTATTTATTATTGTTATACAGTAATTTCAGACAAACAAGCGTGAACTGCACATGGAAGGACACATAAATGTAGGAAAACAATCAAAC
Source organism: Oncopeltus fasciatus (assembly GCA_000696205.2). Classification (NCBI taxonomy): domain Eukaryota; kingdom Metazoa; phylum Arthropoda; class Insecta; order Hemiptera; family Lygaeidae; genus Oncopeltus; species Oncopeltus fasciatus. The sequence continues at coordinate 400,423 of KZ807153.1, forward strand.
AATTAATGAGAGGGAATAGAATATAAAAAACTATCTGTCCCAGCCAGGAATCGAACCTGGATCTCCTGCTATCCGGGCCGGTGTACTTGGAGTACAATCGCCAGTTCAAATCGCAAGTTCAAATCGCCTCGGATAAATTTTCTTTTCCACTCATTGTCCTTACTGACTTGAGCCAAGATTATTTATTCTTATATATTAAATCAGTATTTATTTTACTTATTAAATATGAATGTAAAATTTCATTAACTTAAAAAAATGTAATTATTTTTAATAGCTCTAGCATGTCTTATATTTTCGTTTATGTCACCGCGAACTCTCACAAGCTGAATGTATTTCTTACCTTTTATATATTTTCTCATCACTTTTTTGTTTACCTATTTCTGCACCATAACCTTATATCTCGATTACAACTATACCTTCACTATTAATATGAAAATAGTCCTTTTTTACTTCTACTTCACTTCTTTTACTACACCATTATTTTTGAATTGTACTACGGGAAGCTTGGAAAAATCCTGTTTCCTTTCTTTCATTCTTCATATCTCATGTCTTTCCCTCCCTTCATAGGCTATCGTAAGGTACCAAAAACCTCTTACCTTTTGCTCCTCTACAATATTTTATTTTTGTTTTATACTTTTTATTTTGTTTTCAAATTAAAATGTTTTCTTCCCCTTCAACCACTTAGGTTCACGGGGGAAGGGGCTATCTCCAGGTGGCCATCCTATTCTAGATATCTATGGCTCAGGACAAGCTTTTATTTATCGATAAACGCTTGCCGAGGGCAGGATTTGAACCCGCAGAGTCAGGATTGTGAGACCCGAACGGATCCCATGAGCTACCCTAGTCCCCCCTCAACAATCTTTAATATTTCCTTTCTCTCTCTTTCTCTCTCTCCTTTCCACAGCCCGAATCCGCGCTCCAGAACAAAGCCCCCGTCTGAAGTCGGCCAAGTCCTCTTAGACATTTTAATTATTCCCCCCCCTCACCGCCGAGAAATCCCCACCGCCACCTCATTACCTTGAATTTTTCATACCCCCCCTACTCGCCCCCAGCCTTGAGCCCCAGCTGATTAAGTTCCCCCACACTACCACTGGAACCACCCCCTCCCCTTCTCCACTTATCCTACTCTTTTGCCTTTAAAACGCCAGGAAAGTAGGCTTATCTTCCTCTTCATTCACTTAATTAATGGACTCAATCTCCCAACCTTCTTCTATTGAGTTAAAGAAAAACTAAACCTATCTGGGCTTATAGTTTTAATATGTATAAAGAGGAAAAGCAATTTGGACTATAAATAATGAAAATCACAAACACATATAAATTAAAAAAAGTATAATAAAGCAAAAGTGTAATACATAATTATAACAAAAGTTTTGCCACATTAATACAAAGTAAGCTCAGTTTTTAGATGGTTATTTGGTAATTTATTTATAAAATTACATATCCTAGATTCTAAGAGTCGATTTATTTGCTGAACTATACAAGTGAATTAGATGATCTACGGAAAACATTGAAAATATAGTATCAAAAGGTTACTCAACAAAAATATTCCTCAACTGCTAGTGTTATTATTATTACCAATAAACATAAACAAATAAACACGCATGGTTAATTATAAAGCAAAATATCATTAAAATAATACATGCTGGAAGAGGCTACACAAAACAGAGTATTCTTTCCAGATTAGTAAATATAAAATGAATTGTTTTCAATAATTTGAACATTCGAAGATGTAGAAAAGCTCAATAATTCATTTCAAATAAAATAAATATGCAGACTTAATGTGCATTTAATGATATGCAGTTGGGCAATTCACTTATTCTTTCTTTCTTCTATTAAATGTTATGAAGTACACAAAAAAGCCAAAACAAAATTGCCTTCAGTGATCTTGTATATTCCTTAACATTTTGACGACCATATTAAGAAAATAATAGAACATAACTTTGAGATAGAGTGGTGTGCTTTCTTTCTTTGAAGACATTGAAACGAAATTCAATATTTACCCTTTTTTATTAATTGTTATTTGGCTGCAAACAGATACATAGTTATAGTAACGAAAAAAAACTTATTAAAGTAGACGTTAAGAACATGGCTCTTCCTCCATTCCTCCTTACCGAACATTCTAGAGACAGCCATAGCCATCTCACTTTCCCCATGTACTGATTCCATTGGCTTTTTTATATCATATTTAATCTTTTTAGTAGTAACAACATTTGCTAGACAGATTCATGCAAACCCATTTCGAAATCCTTGTATCAAAGTGCGCAAAATTTAGTTATCAATAGAAATCTTGGCGAAGTTTTTACGTATTCATAATAAATGTAAATTTCAATTTTCAATTTAATTATACTAAATTAATAAAAAAAACGTTTCCTGAGAAGTTCGTTTGAAGAAGAGTTTTTTGGTTTTAAGAAAATTCTCTGCAAATTATTACACAAATATATTATACAGATCACCAGAAAATACATACTATTATACTGGTAATTACTTTTCCTATTATTTCTCTTTGGATTACTATTTCACAAAGCATTACAATAAGCGTTTCGTAATTTAATATTTTCTTTCCAAAATAATGAAGACCCCCCATTATGTATGAGTCCATGGCTGGGAATCCAGCACCTAAACGCTATTTTTTTAGCTCAGAAAAATTTCATTTGGGCAACATGCCAGTTATGTTATACGAGTTATTCTCTAACACTTAAAAGATTTGAGTTGTAATGATAAAAAGCTGCAAGCTTGGTTTGGGAGGCCGTGTACCACGTGGCTAAATAGTGAAAAACTTGATTTAGAGGTCCCGAGGGCCCAGTTAGTGGGGACAGCAACATGCTCAGGAATAATCCACGGGAACACACCACACACTCCCAGAGCGATGACTGTTGGAAGGGGTGGGTGAAAGGGAAGTTATTTCCCTCAGGAGGGTGAGGTTAGCAGAATGGGAGAAAAAAAAATTACTTTGCATACAAAGAGAGAATTTGACGATAGAGAGGGAGAGAGTGAAATAGAGAGAGGGAGAGAGTGAAATAGAGAGAGTGAGAGAGAGGGAGAGAGAGAGAGAGAGAGAGAGGGAGAGAGAGAGAGAGAGAGAGAGAGAGAGAGAGAGATGAAATATATATATATATAGAGAGAGAGAGAGGGGGGGGGGGGGGGAGCTATTGTTTTTCTAGGGAAAGGTTACTGGCAGTTATTCGAGTTCTTCCCGAGCTTCTACAAGAAGGTTATGTATTATGCATAAAAGGCACAAGAGAACGCTTATCTGGAACGCTCTGTAGTAGAAAAAGTTGGAGTGTTTCTTCTATCCCGTTATCTTGTTTTATATAGTTTTTCTGCTGTTTGTTTCAAATTTGACTTCACTGTCAGATATTATTATGTCATATTCTTAATGATCTTAAAAAAATGAATGACCAGGGGGTTTTTACTTAAAAACGTACATGTTTGTATATTGGCATATAAATAAAATACATATGCTTTCTAGTTACCATTTTCCATTGATAATTCCCATAGAGAACTCATCTCTTCTGAATGATTTAGCTTGGGCTTCAATAGAAAATTATGGAAAGCCCATAATATTATCCGTTCATAAATAAGAATAAATAAACGTGCCTATTATGAATGAAATCAGCAGACGAATAAATAAATGCAAGACCATTTTTCAGTAAAGTGTTTGTCTGAACCTTTTTGTATTCGAAATTAGTTCCGCTCTAAGTTTAATAAGCATAAAAATGAATTCAGAAACATTTATTTAGCCTGCAAGTATATTTATAACGTATTTCTGTAGATGAGTTTACCAAAATGTTTTTTCTTTATTACTGAGAATTAATTTTCACTTATATTCCCGAACGGGTTTTGTATATAATTTGTTGTAAGAGATATTTTACGATTTTAAAATTAATTCAGATGTATAAATAAATGTAAAAAGAGAAACGATATTGAATATTGATTTTTCGTTTAATTAATTTATTCTAGGAAATTTAATTTTATGAATTTTACTTTATGAATCCAAAATGTAGTTGAGTGTAATTCCAAAGTAAATAATGGAAACACAAGGAAGAATTCCGATTGACCTCAAAGGCTTTGCGGAAATGAGGGCCTAGCGAGCCACCCTTCAAAGGCTACAACAGTGTGACTCTTGAGGCGTCAAGTGGTCGCTTCTCACACAGGCTTTGAAAAGCCCTGCGCTCTTAGTCCGCTAACACAATTATCCAGTCCGTCCCTCTCTCTCTGTAGCATCTTCCGGTACCGGAGTCACCACGGCCCGAGTGCTTCTGGAAGGGCATTCCAGCCACGTGTCACACACTCCCAAAGACCCGTTTATCGCCGAAGCCGCTCCATACTCTGCCGACAACGTACTCTTCAGAGCACACTAGCTCCGTTCACAAACTGTACTCTTTGCTTCCTCAACTGTTCCCATTCTAACATTAATTAGGCAAGAGTCTCAGCCAACCACAAACACATCTTCCTCATATCGGAATGAATGTAATGAAATATCCATTTCCAACAGTACCTTTAAAGCCACAAATAATTACTGTACCTCCTCAATCTGACTTTAAGTACTTTTTAAGATTGATATAAAATAATATTAAACATTATGCAATAACGAATCAGAAAAAAAAGTCGAAATTAACGAAATATAATAATATGTGCACTTATAAATGAAAATACTTTGTGACAAGAACATTTAGATTAATAGGAACATAAACTTTTATATTCAAAAGGAGAGTTTTTTTTGACAGTAGATTGATATTATTAGATGATTTTAGTTGGGGTTCGGTCAAGGTAGATCCAAAAAAATACAAATTTAAAAAATGTATTTTTTAAAAGATTATCTGTCAACGTTTCGGCTTACATTGTAAGCCATCTTCAGGGCTGTAGAAATAAAATGTCATGAGAATACAATTATAATTGACAATAATATAACAGAGAATTACAATAATGTAATGTGATATCAAAAGTATGAATGTAAAAAGGTATGTAAGAGAATTTGAAAAACATGCAGACAACAACTAATTGAAAAATACGTTGGCAGATAACTTTTAAAAAATACACGTTTTTAATTTGTATTTTTTTGGATCTACCTTGACCGAACCCCAACTAAAATCATCCAATAAACTTTTATATTTTAATTCATAATAGCGTAGGAGTTATTGATCTTGAAAGTCAGTACCGCTATTATAATATAGACACATTACTTAAAATTAACAATCGCACAATACTACAATAGATTTAATAATTTATGTAATATATGCTCACCTTATGAACATGTTAATGTATATATACTGTTTTTAATAGTTAAGTATAATACAGAGTTTAAAAGTCTGTCTATTATGCCATAAAAAAGTACAAAAATATTTTTAAAACATTGGTTTAGACTGAAGTTTGTACAGAATAAATGGAAGTCTCGATAACTTTCTAAAAACTTTACACAGACAGAAACACTCACTGGTGTTTATATTAGCTTATTTTAATTTATATTCGCCTGAATATGGAAAATCTGCATAGTTCTAGTTTGTGACGGTTTTTTTTTTTTTTTTTTTTTTTTTTTCTATTTTATATTGAATTAAAGCATTAAAAAATGAGTCTACATGACTTGGACAGTTAAATATAAATATTCATTATATACTGAGGAATTTAATTATTTATTAATGCAGATCCTTCGTGTTGGACTTCTTAATTGCTCATATGTTTATGGGTATATTGGAAAAAGAATGAACCGTGCTACTACACCTAAAATTGATATATTTATGTTTTTATTAACAGGTGTTGGGGCCATCTCAATTTTTGTTCCAAAAAGAAATTTGAGGATAAATTAGGGAATCTAGTGCTTTTTTAACTATGAATTTAACGAGTATTGATAATTTATTATAAAATTTCGACAAACTAAAAACTAATACACAAATCCACCTACCATCGCTTGTAAATCAAGTAAGCTAACCAATCTTAGTCTTGAACTTAGCTATGATTATAGTTTATAATTATACGAAAAAGTAAAGAAACTACGGAATCCTCCTCCACACTCCTAAAAAATAAATTTAAAAAGGAACAAGTCCCTTATTAATTAATTATAAAAATAGAAGAAATAGGCGAAAGACTCAACCAACCCCTCACCAGACGATAAATTGCATCATCAATCTAAGGGGATGAATGATGGAGCAGCTGTTCGACAGGATGGTAAGTTTTAATTATTAGATAGAGAAGCTTTCCTCGTCCATGGGCAGGGCGCGCTGCGATGATGTAAAACCTCTTTTCGAGCCGCTATCGCTGAAATATTCAGATTGAAGAGAGGGGGGGGGTGGAAGGAGGAGGAGGGGAAGAAATAACGCGGGGAGGAGGGGGAAGACTCAGGGGATCCTGGAGGGGGGAGGGGGGAATAAGGCTAGAATTTTAATGACAGGACCCCTTCCATCACTACAGCAGAGTCCCGTCGGTGGAGGTCACTTCCCTGGCCCTTAAGGGAGGGTTCAAGAGCGGGGGGAGGACGACAAAAATTCAGGGCTTTTAAGAAATGTGTAAATTGTATTTCCTTAGCCTGAAAGAATTATATTTAGCAAACGTTTGACAAACGATTTTTAATAAATTTACGAAGCCACTTTACTTGTTTTTACAAAGTATTTCTAAGTGAATATAATTGAAATATATAATCAGAATTGATAATCAATTGTTAACTGTCTGACTAAATCATCCTTCTTTAACGGATGAGTGACGATACCGAAAGTAAAATGAAAAGAATGATTTTTTTTTTAAAGTCACCAAAAGTAATCACTTTTTGAGATGATTTAAATAATAAAAAATACATAAAGTTACGATTTAAAAAAATAAAAAGCAACTGTTACAACGACTTTGATTAAAGTAGCCGTCTGTCATTAAATATAAATGTGTGCATTTTAAAAAGTACATATTCTCTAGAAAATTTGCTTTAAAACTACATGATAGCTATACTTTAAAGTATCTATCGAATCTCGAATAACGCTATCCAATAATAGAGTGTAAAATGAACATATTACATTCAATCATTAAAAATATAGTACAACTTGAAAAATAAAGAATTTACCATTCATTATTTGATTTTTTAAAAATGGAAAATTTGTTTTTAAATAGTAATTTATTATCATACAAGACATACACTAGTGACTAAATCAGATTATTTTTGCCTTCAAATTAGAAGGTAAATATGCAATTTTCTAAAATCATCAATAAATTTAGAAAAAACAGCAAGGCGAGTTTCCTATAAATCTGTATGATGTATACACACACACACAAACACACTGGTGTATGTATATATATATATATATATATATTGACTAATCATTTTTATTAGTATAATCGATGAAGGTCCGTTACAATTCTTCAGATGACTAGCCTCCGTNTATATATATATATATACGTTTATTCCTTTTACAAAATAATAGGCATAAATTCAAGATATTTAAGATGGTTTAAATTTTGTAAAACACAATATAAATTTCGAAGAGAAATTTTCTCAAAATTTTCAAATTAAACTGAAGCAAAGAATATATTAATCTATAAAGGCAACAGGGAAGCTAGTGAATATTCAGCCATCTTACTCTCCTGACCAAAAAAAGTGAGATGAGAAACATTGAAAATTTGGGTAAAAACTATCATGCCTAATGAGTTTATAATGTATTTTTAAATTTAAGATTCTGCAATAATCCAGTATAGTAGAGGCGATATGCTTACACAAAGTGCTTATGGAAAATAAGTAAGGTGTCCCAAAATTAACACAAGATTTTAAATAAAAAGAAAACACAGATTTTAGTATTTTATTGATATTTTTTATTGAATCATAAAGTACATAGGATAGGGTTATTTATGGAATAACACATCGGGCAAATGGCTTCCACGGCTTTGCATCCACATTCGCACGCGTTTTGTCGAAGTTTTCCATAACCATTCATAAGCATTAATTTGGCTGAATTTTGTTGATGCAGCATTGAATCTCCTCCTTTAATGTACGGATGGTTTTGGGCTAGTTGATATAGACCTGTGATTTCAAATAACTCCATAAAAAGAAATCAAAGTGTGTAAAATGACGTGTCATTTTATTCAGGTGGCTGATACTGATCACCGTAACGAGAGAATACACGACCTGGAAATGTCTCAAGCAGTAATTGAATTGTTTCTCGGGCTGTGTGACAAACACATTTGCCCGATTTGTTATTCCATAAATAACCCTATCCTATGTACTTTATGATTCAATAAAAGACTAAAAACTGTGTTTCTTTTTTAATTCAAATATTGCATTAATTTTAGGACACCCTATATAAAAACATATTTTTCCACTATGGTAGCCGCTAAAGTTTTCATATAATAATTATAAAAGAATTAAGATTAATAATGAAAATTAAGATTAAATTCAGATGGTGCTCCTTGAAGTATCCATCCCTAATTACGGACCACTTTGTATCAAATTGTAAAGAAAAAAATTTATAACCTTAATCAGATGACCTGTTTTGGCACATTTCTTGTTTCCCAAATAGTGTTATCCGCAGCTAGAATTACTGTCCAAATCGTTAAGGACCTTTTCCCCCGAAACTGTACATCTAATTAAAAAATAAATAAAGTTAATAATAAGAAAGCGTTGAAAATATTATTAACGGATGACCTTAGCTTTCTATTTGCCAAAACCCAGTACTTGATGCATTCTTTGGTTCTTTCAAGTTCAAATAAGCAGAAGAGTTTCTCTGATATTTTTTTTTTTTTTAAGATACACTATGATTTATCTAACTTAAAAAGATAAAACCCCAGAAGAATCAGCATATGTTTACAACACATAGGGTCTTACCCAGCAAGGTGGAGAGTTCTTTCTATCAAGAACAAAAACAAATAATAAGCCAGACCAGATGATAGGCAGAGCTGACGTCGCGTTCTCCGATAACCTTTCAGAACAGCCAATAAGGGCTAATAAATGCTCTCTCCCCGCTGTTTTTGGAATCTGTTGGCTACCTGGTGAATAATAATGAGGGGATCCCACCAAACATCCAATTGGAATTTTCTAATTTCCATATTCGTGGTGGATCTCCATATTCGTAATAGTATCCCGCTTGTCTTTCCCTTCCCTTTATTAAATGTTTAATTAGCAAGCCTGGAATGCTTATTTTGTTTTGTTTGCAATTGTCCGTGTGACTGAGTGTTCGAACAGCCAAATACAGAAGCTTAACTACCTGTTTTTTTTTTGGTTTTTGTTCTTTTTTCCATTACCTTAAATAATACCAGGAGAAAGGCTTAATTAGCAAGTAACGAATGTTTGTTATTGTTCAGGGGAATGTGTTTTGTGTTCGGCAACTCAATTATGTTCATCCGATTATTTTTTTTTTAATTACTAGTACTTTGGTATTATGGTATTCATATCAAAAAATAGACCATGAATTAAAGAAATATGATAAAAAATATACTGGAAGTTATTTAGGAATTAATAAGAATGTTTTTTCAATACTTTTGAGCAAAGTGTTTACATAAATAATCCTGTTTATTTATTTATTTTTTTAGTATGTTTTAATATATTTAGGGTTTAATGAAATTAGGCTTAAAATTTTCTGATGCTTCATTAAAATTCGTTTAATTTCTAAGTGTGATGTTAATACAATTTGGCGAACTCATTTTTAAAAAACAAAAACATTTTTTACCTAATATTAATAAGGCTAAATCAATATACAGCAATAATAACAGTCATTAGTTTCTTAAAAACTTTTCTCGTAAAAAAAAAATACAATAAAAATTCTTAATTAATATACTCTAAGATGATTTTAGTTGGGGTTCAGTCGAGGTAGATCCAAAAAAACACNTAATTTTAAAATATAATTTAAATGCATCATTAATTTGTTTTATTAAGAAAAATAATAAAAATAAATTAATTGTCTGCATATTACTCTTTTACACTATAACTTGCAGAAATTAATAATTCGAATAAATAAACATTAGTATTAAAATCCATTTTTAAGCCACTTAAAACCAAATAAAAGATCATAAGACGTAAAGTACTTAACAGTATAAATATATTAATCATTATTTTGTAAGTATAGCAAAAATATTAATTTTAGCAGATCAGCAATAAATAATATATAATGAAAAATAATTCTGCAGTAGAGCTTCTTTCATTAAGCCGTAATAGCTTAATAGCGTAATAATTTCATTGATGCGTAATAGCTAAAATCAGTAGATAGCAACTGGGGAGGGGGGAGGCGAAATTGAAAATCTATTAAATTATAAATAAATCTTCTAATAAAATGCTGATCTACCTCGACCGAACCTCAACTAAAATCATCTTAGAATAATATCTACGGTCAACAAACTCTCCTTTTGAACTTAATTAATATAATTTCACAGCAGCTATCAGTTTACACATAGAAATAATTTAAGGTTATTTTATTTATTTAGAAATTACATCCTGCACAGCGTGCATCTTGCAATGAGAAATAGTAAGTGAAAGTTTCCAAAACGAAAATATTTTTGTGATAATCAAAGATTAAAGTTATTCTTGTTTAACAATACAATACGAAAATTTGCCCTACTTTAGTCTTTATTTACAAGTCTTTTATTACATTTTTTAATATTACAAATGTGTACACCAAATTAACAAAAGTTTCGTGCCATTCAGTATATATAACTCCATTCATCCTTGTTTAATTTCTCTTTGTGTTAAGGTCCCATCATGTATTAAAAAGATCCTTTTTTTTAATGATTATTAGCAATTGAAGAATTGCATTTTTTTCTTAAATGATTGATTTACTAATATAACAGTAGTAACTATATTTGATAGATCACTAATACCTAGTAAGAACTAACTTAACCCTGGTTCATTACTTATTGAGTCAGTTTCTTTGTTTTGATAAAAGAGAGATTATAAATTGGGTGCTATATGAACTCAATTTTGAATTTTTGGTCTTAAATCATCCATTCCAGAGAAAAAAGTATGTTAATGGCTGTTACTAAATTTTTACCTCCCAATTTTCATTTATTTTGTAATAGCTATAATAAATTGAAGGGAAAATAATTAGCATGGAATACATATCTCAGCTAGATAAAACATCAGACATAAAACTCCGATATACTAAAGTATTTTCCCTATCTTTGTTAAATTATTCAATTTAATATCATTGTTTAATGTTACAACAGCAATTCAAAAAATGAAATATAATATTTAATTGATAGCTAGAGGGAATATAAGTTATATACATAATGTAATGTGTACATAAAGGTCATTTAAATTGAACCATTTCCGAAACAAAGAATTTCTATAATAAAGGGCATATTAAAAGCGAAATATATTCTTTGACTAATTAACACCAGGAAAAAACAAGGATTTTTCCTCTTTATTCTCTGCTCTGAGGTATATATTCTTCTGTTAAAGGATATTTATATAGGGTTTAGAAAATACAGTAAATGTCCTTAAAACAAAAGGAGCTATTCTCATAATACGAGTAGGATTTGAAAAATTTGCTGCCATAAGTTTAAGAAAAACAAGGAAGTTACTTTTAAAAATTTTTTTCTTAAATGAACAAACTAAAATAGGATTACCAATTGGTGCCAGAATAGTTAAAAGTAAATAAACATAATGTCCTATATAACCAGGAAAATATTTCGTAGATATTTGCGTATTTCTGATACATAACTAAAGTTGATAGTTTTCATTCATCTGTTTATTAAATTCTTGGGGAGCTGAATTAAAGACATAAATTGGGGGGTTTTTATTGTCTACTGGCTAAACTCCGCCTAAGCAAATTTGGAAATAATATGTGAAAATATATTCACTTAGGAGTAACTAGTTGGAACTCATGCAGGTATTTTATTAAATTCGAGATTACGAATTGCTATTTACTCCTTTTACATTGAAAAGGGAAGAAACATTGATATATCCAGAAAGAAAATGTCTTTCAGGGAATAACTGATCAATGAAAGTCAAATCCTTACATCTTAGCTATTTAATGGATTGTAGAAAAATATATATAATAATTTTTAAAGAAAAGAAAAAAAAAATGCTAACGTTATCAATTAATCCATTAATTTAGGTTATTTTTCTTATATTTGTGTTGTTATAGTGGTCGAAATAATCCTGATTCCTGTCTTCTATTAACTAATTTATAGTAAATATATTAAAGGGTGTAATAACCTAGAAGTTCACTGCCCTCCATTATGATCCTATCCTGTCCTATCTTAGCTATTAAACATTTATATTTAAAATTTGTTTTCGGTCTGAATCTAATTCTCGAGTTTCGATTTTTTTTTAAACAGCAAAGTAAATAGCTGAATATTTATCTTGAAACTTTACCGGACTATGATCCAGGAAAAACAAGATCCGTTCTAGACTTTATTTTATAAAGCATTTTTATCAGTTGGAACAATTATTTTCATTGATTAATTCCTTCAATTCATACACAAATGAAATAATTGATTACATTTCTGACTATGATAAAGCATTATATTTTTTATATTGAGATAAGTAGTCTAAATTTATGTTAAAAGAGTAGAGAAAAGATATACCAAGTGTAAACTCCTAGAGGAAGAATTAAAGGTGAATAGGGAGAAGAAGAAACTAAGATGAAGGGGGTAGAAGAAATAGAGGAACGGCGAAGGGAGTGAGAGATGCGGCTGGCATAATAAAAAGGGATTAAATAAGAGGATTTAGTTGTGGACGAGGATAGGCTTGGGGCAGTAAAAGGGAAGCAGTAAACTGTGTAAGGTTTAATAAGGGTAGGAGGTTAGAGTGCTGTTATCGGGCCAAGGGCCACTGACTGACTGCTGAGGGACCGGCCACTGCCTTCTTAATATTGTACCATCTCCAAGGAATCTCTCTCTGAGAGAACACATGGCGCACACACAAGATGGCCGAATAAGAAATATTACCACTAGTAAGAAGTAAGAATATGATGCAGTAATTTTAAAATATAATTTAAATGCATCATTAATTTGTTTTATTAAGAAAAATAATAAAAATAAATTAATTGTCTGCATATTACTCTTTTACACTATAACTTGCAGAAATTAATAATTCGAATAAATAAACATTAGTATTAAAATCCATTTTTAAGCCACTTAAAACCAAATAAAAGATCATAAGACGTAAAGTACTTAACAGTATAAATATATTAATCATTATTTTGTAAGTATAGCAAAAATATTAATTTTAGCAGATCAGCAATAAATAATATATAATGAAAAATAATTCTGCAGTAGAGCTTCTTTCATTAAGCCGTAATAGCTTAATAGCGTAATAATTTCATTGATGCGTAATAGCTAAAATCAGTAGATAGCAACTGGGGAGGGGGGAGGCGAAATTGAAAATCTATTAAATTATAAATAAATCTTCTAATAAAATGCTATCTTCAATTTTCTCAATCACACCAATATATATTATGTATATA
>KZ807153.1:441412-470780 GCA_000696205.2 Oncopeltus fasciatus
ATATATACACACATATATAATAATAATACAAATATAAACATAAAACAGTTCACATATCAACTAGTTTTATTACGATTAATAAAATATTCGACCAAAATAGGCATAAAGGAAATTTTAATTAAATTTGAGGTTTTACTTGGCACCCACTCAAGTTTTTCGTAATTCCCAACATAAGTAATTTTCTTTTAATATATTAGTTAATGTAATAATTAATATTTTAATTAATTGAATATTTAATTCGAAATATTACATGCCATTAAACAGTCTCAAGAATATTAAGTTCAGTTGCAAAAACTGTTTAAATAAAATTAAAATCAAGGTGAAATCTCTCATCAAATAGCCCAGTTAGACAATTTAATTCCTAAAATTATACGTACATCATTAAATAAATGCGTATTGAGTTATTTTAATTTGTTCGCCGACACTTGATCTTTTATAGAATTCTAATCGCTCTCAGAATGGAATGAAAAAACGGAATTTCGATTTATTATTTTAAAAGAATGTGTTTATAATTATTTTAAAAGTACTATACTTTCAGTTCTTAGTAAGTAAGTGTGACTGAAAATGGAAATTATGGTATTTTGATTAATAGGAGTAGCTAGAATAGGAGCAAATTCGCTAATTAGAATATAATAATCTAGTTTTTATGTTTGAAGAACCTTTTTTTTTCTTTTTAAATAAACGAACCGTTAGCACTACAAGTGAATCAGTTGCCATGTTAGCCCAAGTGAGGAATGTCTTGTACAAACACCCCAGACGACTTGGAAACAGTGCCGCTGTTCGCCGACACATTCCTTCCTCTCCCAGGAGCCAGTGCCGCGTTACTTATTTACTGGAAGCGCCTTCCGTCTCAGGAGGAGTCGGCTACGAGATTAGGAGGAACGTGTAGGTCCGATAGTATCTCCTTGTCAGAAATCGATCTAGAGGCGACAGCTGTTCATGAATTGCAGATGGGGCTCTTGAACGAGCCGTTCCTCCCCTCTTGCACCTACATCCCTGGCTGCTGCGATCATCCACTGGCGATGTAGGGCACTCCTACGGGGTGAATCATGCACAACAAGGACAATTTACTAGACCTTCGTCCTTGATGGAAGGCGAAACGTCAAAAATAAATTATATCAATTGAAATAAGACTTGCCCGGCTTCTTTCGAGCTCTCAAACGCCTCTTCAGGAAATTAAAATATATTATGCAATTTATAGAGATAAATCTTCCTAGTCAAGACTCCAAAGAAACTCTTAAATAAAGTTACAGAAGCTTTACAAACGAAAAATATTTCCATTTCCTAACTATCAATTATCCTAACGATTAGAACTAATGAATTTTCATCATTGACATTTTTAAATAGAATTTAATTACATTTTATACCTATTATAGTGCATATTGCTTTTCTTAAAATAAATAACGAAAATATTACGTTTATATATTTTGTCTCTCTCTTAATGTCCACTTATTCTTATCTTATTAAATTAAATAAAAAAAAATGTTGTAAGGGCTAGCATGCCATTGCATAGCAATGCAAAGGCTAAATACCGAATTTGAATTCTACATTACAAAAATAAAATAGCCCGCCCAACATACGAAATTAGATTCTTAAACGTATTTTTAATATTTTTTTTTTTATATTTTAAAACTTAAACCTTATACGCTACGTTAATTTCTAAAATGCTAACAATATCGAAAATAGTACTATTTTAATTGTTGGTCTTCCTCTAAAACCTCTCCTGCTCCTCCTCGATATATGTATATATAATTTTATTTTTTAAGAACCATATTTTTAGTTTTTCCAATATAGAGTGGGTGAAGAATTTTTCAAAAGTGGTATCATAGTAGAAATGTTGGTGCGTCTGTAGAAGAAATGAGAAACACTAATCACAACTTACCACTAATCCACTCATCCTGACTCTCCACTACATCCAGCCACATACCACAGGGCATTTATGTATACTGAGAATATAATGACTTCCTCGCAGCCTACTAAATGGCTTGTTATTTCCGCCTTTATTGTCCTGAAATAGGTTATCTCTAAGGTGATTAGTAATTTTATCCAGTTTTATAATATAGGAAGGTATCTTCTTGTAAATGAAGTAAATATATACTTATCTGTGTCCGTGGGGCCTCTTGATTCTCTAGTCATGAATATATTGGCTAAAACTTATACACAAATAGTAATGTTCAATAACTTTTCAAAAATCAAACCAACTGAACGAATAGATTAATTAAACACAAATAATCAGACTCAATTTACATGAAGGACTTCCTTTTAGCGGAGCAATAGGATGCAGGCCCGTCGTGGCATGGGCGGGGGTGTGTTGGGCTTTCTCTGCGGCGTCTTGCTGGCGCTCATGAGGCGCCCTAGGGGATATGGTCGGCTTGGTCCCATCGAGCACATCCTCCTTCACAGGGCTGTCACCTAAAGCTATGATGGACCTTATATTCTATTAAAATGATGGGCCGCGGGGCTGGCTCTCTCTGTCTCTGTCCGTCGGGATGTGGCCTGTGACAAGTTCAACTTAAAGTTGATTTTATTCATAAAATATGGAGGGCGCTGTTAGCCTCAACATTTGAGCGCCGTAAATCCTCCAATAAACAAACTTATCTGTCTTGATAATATCTGGATTGCTCAAATAGCTCGAGTGAATAAGTTTGTGAATGTTTATTAAATGTATGTAAGAAATTCACTTTAAAATATTGCAAGATAAATAATACTATTTAGATCTGGGGTGCTGAAAACAGATAATTGTATTATGTATGTCTAATACAATTTAAAGTACAAAAAAAAATATTTTAATAATCACTTTTTAATAACATGTCATTAAAACACTTTTCCGTCATACAATTATTTTGTTTTCGTATTGGGATCTCATTGTTTTGTGTATGTTTCTTACTTACACCCAACTTCAACATTCTTACATAAATAATGAAACATTAAATGGTACATATATATAGTGTNAAATTAATATAAAGAAATAAAATACAACAAATTAAAAACAAATAAAAAAATAAAAATTTATATTAGTGTGTATTTCGGTTAATTGAGAATCTGCCCAATGACAGTACTTCTAAATCACTATTTACAATTGTTTGTTTTGTTCGTTTACTTTAATTGTTATTAAGAAGTGTTGGAAATGAGGAGGTCTAGCGGCCATTTCCTATTCAGGTGGCGAGGTGGATTATTAGGATGGATAATACTAGATAGAGTTGGGGCTGAAGGATTGGGGACATGGAAGGGTCAGAGTGGAATTTATTAAAACGGGTTGTGGTAGTCTTTTACAAAAGAGATTTCAAGGTCATTGTGGAGTGAGCAGTTGGCAACGTAATAGGGTGCAGCAACTATGGTTCGTAGGATTGGAAGGACTGTATTCTTTGGATATTGGATGGTTTCTTAGTCAAAGTTAAAGTTGACTTGCAGTTTAACAGCTTGTAAAGTTGTCCAAACCTCCTATTTAGTTCCTGTCTTTTGATTTTTGTGTGTGTGTTCCATGTTAGTCGAGAGTCAAGATGAAAGACCTGATGCAGTCGGGATATTATTAAAGTAAATTCTGCCAGGTTGTTTCTTTCATAGTGTGAACGTGACATGACAGCAGTCGGTCCTATAAGTTCTGTACTCTGGTATATTGATGAATTTTCGTTACGTAAGTCGTGTTTCTGTTATAAGTGCGACGTCAACATTTCTATTCACTCCCCCTCCCCTCCCGCCACACATAGGTCTGATTTAACAATATACGGATTTTATTAGGAACTGCAAAATTTATTGGGGTGGGGGGGAAACATTTACGCCTGGAATTAAGTATGTTCCATATTACACCGTAATATGATTGATTGGTTTCTCTCTATTCAGCTAATGTTCCGCAGGGAAATCAAGATAATATACAATCATTTCTAGAAAAACTCATATAATGAAAGATATTGAAGACCTGTTAGCAAAGGAAATTTGTTTAGTTCCCACAATTTTGATACTGCAGCTTTGAGTCCTCACCTGGAATATTTGTTCGAAACATAACAACCTGCTTGTGTGGTATAAATATGGTAGCAACCAATAAATGGCCTAACTAAGAATAATTTAAAAAAACTAACGTATATACATATAGTAATCAAGAACAGGTGGGATATAGAGTGCAGTGAACGCACAAACAATCACAGGGAGTAAACTTTTTGGGGATTTCTCGCCCTTCGTCAGTGAGGAGTAAATTGAGATTGGTGTTGGGAAAAGGACTCAAAGGAAGGGGAATGCAATTAGGCAATTTGATTGTAGGCAATTGATGCCAGGTCTTGTAGTGGCTTTGAGAATGTAGATAGATATAGGCGAGGTCTCTCGTCTTTAGTTGCAAATCTGAAGCCGTGTCGGGAAGTTGTTCAATCACCTGAACTTTGAAAACGTCATTAAAACTCATTAAATGACTCTGAGCATGCAATGGTTGCTCTTGAACAGGAGGTGTTTATTAATTCTGACATTTAGAGGCGTAGTACATTAGTCTTATTTTTATTCAGATCCTATTAATGGTCAAGTCTTTACTCATGATAAAAGGAAATGTCATTAAGAAAAAGAACTTTTTATGTCTAAAGTCTGACCATTGGCTTTCTAAAGGTTAAAACCTACTTGGACATTTATAATATATACCTGTATTTACTAGGAAATTATTATGTAGATGCAACTGTTTAGGCTTACAGTTTAGGATATCATTAAGATTTGTGTCGAACGAAGGACTTATTAAAATAAATTCAGACTTCTCATTGTATGTAATTTTGGTAATATTGGTCTATTTACTTATAACCTGGTCGAAGCAAGGCTATCAATGTTCAAGCAACTATATATTTTAGTGCTTTACTATTATTTAATATTATTTATGTGAGTAAATTTTCCCCTAGTTTTCCTATTCCTAAGACCCGCAGCAATGGGCAAGCTTTTATTTGACATTTATTTTGCATAGGAGGACAATAAAATTTAAATTTCAGGAAATGCTTCCTCTTTTTTTTTTTTTTTTTTTGCCTCATATCTGATTTATAGTTTCACTTTTTCCAAGTCATCTTTATACTTCGAATAGAATTGGTTAGTGAAGAAATGGCAGAATGTAGAAATGGGGGTGACTGGTGGGGGGGGGGAGGGGTAGTACCCTGAATGGCTTATCTTTAAGGAAAAAAAAGTAAGAAAAATCAGAGGACCCTAACTGATAAGAAAGAGTTAAAAGAAATGGACGAGGGTGAAGGTAAGAAGTTTGAAAGAGAGAGATGAAGATAGATAGTGAGAGAGAAAGAGTGAGCGCACGAGGGTGAGTGAGGGGAGGGGAGACGGTGAAACGGGGTAACCTTTTTATCTCTCTCATTTACACACACAGGCAAGCACAATTTTCTATCCCTCCTCCTCTCCACTTATTCCGTAGTATAATTTATTATCTTTTCCAATTTGCATATCTAATCCAGGGTATCCACGGCAGGTAAGTACCCCACATTTTCTAAATTAAGTTGCCAAAAAAGCCAACAATCCACTCCTTTCTATATCCTTTAATGAAAAAAGATAGCTCTTGGTCCACGTAGAAATTTAAGAAAAGCATTACTGATTTGATTACTTACGACTCTTATGAGTAATAAGTAAGTCCAATGATCATTTAGTAGAGGGTAGGCATTTGCAAGAAAAACTTCATCTATGACCCAAAGAATTATCGAAGTTTGTTGCAATATAATCCATAGATTCTACTCTATATTCTTTAACTTTTTTTAAAAAGATAAATTCTTTATCCTAATGACCGTTATAAGATGCATCGTGTCAAGCATTTTCAAAGGTTTATAGTCGTAAAATATGGCAAAATTATAAACCCATAAGCACTGACCTTAGAGATCTGCCTCGCACCCACATTTGGATACCAATAAATACATACATTTATATGCTCAATATATACTTGGCATTGCCTTAAAAGTTTTGGACATTGTATTTTCTTTTCCTTTTTTTTTTTTTACTACTTTATTTTAAAGAATATTCACTACTTTTGCTGGTAAAAATTATTGTGGCAGTAACTGTATGTTTAATACTTTTCTAGTAAAATTGTGTACAGTGTTTGGAAAACAGAGCCCAAGACGTGCCCTTGGAGTATTCCTCATATAATATTCTTTTTCAGACTTGTGGGTGAAATCACTATTCACCGTAACATTTCTTCCGTACTCAATAGATAAGTCATGAGTTACATTACATGTATTAATGTAATTATTTTTCTCAGTTACATTACAGATCCTCTAATCTAATATTGCTCACACAGGAGAATTTGATGATCTATAAGAACTTTGGCTATAAGAGCCAACAATTTTGGAGAATTGAGATATAAGACTAACTCGGCACTAGAAATATAAACTCGGCGAATTTTCGTATAAACCGTGATTTCTTGAGTGGAGACGTTTGTTTGTTTTAATTCATTAATTAAATTTTCTAATTAATAGCATCTATTGCATTTTAGTTTTGAGTTTTGAATCTATTTTAGATTGTTGTTTTGCAATCCCTATATGTATATTGACAAATAAATACGCGTATCTGGGACTCAAGCCTCCCAAAAATTCTGCTTTATATATATATATATATATATATATATATATATATATATATATATATATATATATATATATATATATATATATATNTTTTTTACTACTGCCTCGTTTATTAGTAAAAAAGTGTTGTATACAAGGGCTAGCTATATATATATATATATAGTTTTGTATAGTTTTGAAATTCCAGGAAGAATTTCAATCGGTCAGTAGTTTATCATCACACTTTTATAACAATTTTTTTTATAACAGTAATAATTTGTGCAGTAATAAATATTTTATAAAGTTTACCTTCCGTTAAAACAGGTCATCAACTGTTTATTGTTAATTGAGTCAATTATTAGTGTCTGTGATTTGCATTTGTACTTCATTATTTATTTATTAAATGGGCAATAGCCCTATAACAAGTATTTTATTTATTAGAGAATGTGCTATTTATTTTATTTCGAATTCTGTTGTTGGTTTGAGAAAAACACTTAAATGAAATTTTTGTAAACAGCCTTGTCCGTCAATCTGTATCTCGGGTTTCTTACTCAAATTTTCTGTAAAAATTGTTTCCCTTTCAATTACAATATACACCCCCCCCCCCCCATTATATATATATTTTAATATAAAACTAAGAATCAGAGATCCGTTAGAAGTCAATTAATTCTTAAGCATATTAAAAATTATATAGACATTTTTCATTTTAGAAGAGATGAAAAATTCATTCATTCACCATTCACCCTATCTCATTCCAGGAGTATTTTTTTATTATCCTAAAACGAAAGAATATCTCCAACAAAAAAAAATCGTCTTCTGACTGCAGGTACAGAAATGAAAAAGTGTAGTGAGTGCCAGGAGCACAAGAAAATATCCAATTTTTTTTTTCCCTCTGCCAGCTTCTTCACTTTCTTTCTTTTGTTCCATAACTTCCCTCTTTCAAGTATTCATTAAATTACTTTAGCCCATTTTTTTTATCGGGTTCCTTTTGTACGAAAGTTGTTTGATTGTTCTGGATAAGGCCTCTCTCCAAACGCTCAGGATAACTTCTTCAAGAAACTTTATAAAAGGGGAGGTTGATGGATTAAAGTAGGGGTGAGAAAAAAAATGTACTTCATGTAGGGAGTTGGCCTTTTACAATCTTCTTCAACTTAACCGAGATTAAAATAACATTTTTGTTTACGCCAAGAAGATGGAAAACAGCTTCAACTTTCCATGATTTATATATATATATATATAGGTTTGTTTTACAACTTGTGAACTCTTACATTAAGTTCAAAGGTTAATAATTTAGTTAGAAATAAACATAATTGCATTTAAATTATAAACTATTGTATAAAATTAAATATATATTAGGAATCGATTAGATTAAACAGATTTCTTCCAGATATGAAAGGTTGACTACATGAATTGTTTTTCCCCCATCAGTTTTGTATTAGACTGATACAAAACGGGTCTTGTATAGACAAATTTTGTTGGTTTAGAATAATATTTCTGAAAACTCTCCGTATAAATCAGTAAATTAACGCCTTACATAAATCTTCAAAAGTTTGTTAGGTAATAATTTGTTTTGCTCTTATGTTCTAACATGATTGGGCTCTTTTTTATAGGATTAATTCCAGGCAAGAAGAACCGCAGTTTGTAGTCTACTTAACAAACGAAGTTAATTAACCACCAGTTCCTCTTCCACAATTACTAGAGAAGAGGAGCATTAAACAAGAATAAGTTAATACAAATAAAAGAACAGTGTTTCACATGAAACAAGGAAAAGATAAAAGAAATGCGTTAAGGAAGTAAGAAGATAACTAGCAGAAATACATATATTTTACATACATCATTCTTTGTGAGTATTTAAGTAAATTAGCCTTTTGTTTGCAGTGAGGTTTTGGTTTTGGTTTTGTTTTTTTCCTGTAAAATGAAATGATACTTATTACTGACATTTACAGTCACTTTTATGCCGATGCATTAAACGTAATTACAAATGGAGAGTTTTTTGACTGGACATATTATTACTAGATGTTTGTTGTTGGGGTCCGGTCAAGGTAGATCTAAAAAAATAGAATTAAAAAAAATTTGTTTAAATTATCTGCTAACATGTCGGCTTATATTGTAAGCCATCTTCAGGTCTATCATGAAGGCGAGACGGGACGTCGTGTCACTAAGATCCCATTATCATCACTGCAATTACAATGTAAGCCGAAACGTTGGCAGTTAATTTAAAAAATACACATTTTTTTTAATTTGTATTTTTTTTTTGGATATACCTTGACCGAATCACAACAAAACATCTAATAATAAAAGTAGTTACTTTAAAAACTCACTAACTTCATGATCTTCCAAAGTAAGAGGGTATTATTTCATAAAAAAAGAGAAATATACATATTACATCTGATGAAAAAACAAAACTATTTGGTTCTTTCATTTTATTAGAAGGTACACGTAGGACAAACAAGTACAGCAGAAGATAAAGAGTAAATAAAAAGATTCTGGTCGCTAAGAGAATCCCCATATGTAGACTGGAGAGCACGAACTGGGAACGGAGATCTCCAGGCTGGACTCCAGGAGAAAACATGTCTTCCCATTCATCCAGCATGTCCCTGCTCCCTAATTCATTCTCGTGCCATGTACGTTGCCAATATTATCTCGCGGGGAGACCAGCACGTGCGCCATCACGTCGGAGATGGGGTTTTTTTTTCCAATTTCCTGTATTTTTGGGAACACTTCGAAGTCCACCTCCCCGGAGCCACTGACGATAGCAGTTTCAGATACTAACTTGCTTACAGAAATTTTCAATAAATGCCTCTACTCTAACAAAACAATTTTAATTGAAGGTATATGAACTTTCACATTAAGATACCAATAAAACTATTATTATCAACAGAAATGCTATTTCTTCACACCAATATCAGCACAATTTGTTATATGGAATGCACTTGATATATATGTTCTAAATGTATAACGACAAATAAAATTGGTTACTGACACTCCACCTACTTCATTTTACATTACAGTCTTAGCTACAGTCAATTCTATACTTCCACCATTCCCCAAAAATTAGAACGTATCACATTCACAATCAGACGAGTTTCAAACGCACATACGCCATAATATTAATTACCACGGCGATATTTTCGACACAAGCCTGACATGAAAGCTACACTTACTTAATAAACGAATTACACTAAGTAATAAGCTTAAACTACTTTCAAACTCTCTAAAATACAACTAAAGCACAAATTAAACATTTATAATTAAATTCCGCCCAGTATCAGGTTTGAAAATTAGTTACGGTTTCGGCCAGGATAAGAAAAATAAAATACTCCAATATTAATTGTTAATTATTTTATTGTTTCCGACGTTTCAACTTAACTTGTAAATAAATCATCATCAGGACTGAAATACAATACAAACTTAGAGAATTGTTGATTAGAATGAACAGCCACACACATATAAGTGGTACATTATAATTAGATTTACAGATTAAACTAAATATTTTTTACTCTTAGATGATTTTAATGGGGGTTCGGTCAAGGTAGATCCAAAAAACTCACATTTAAAAATGTATATTTTAATAAAGGATTATATCCCAACGTTTCGGCTTACATTGTAAGCCATCTTCAGGGCTACCATGAAGATGAGAAGTTCACATTTCCATGACTCAAATATTTTTTAGTTTACTCTGTAAATTTTTTTCTGTCATATGATATATCACATCTCTGTCTGTCCACTCTAATCTACAAAAATATATTATAAAATAATATTAATTTCAATTAATTAATGTGCAATAATGCCAATAATAAAATAATTACCCAATAATTTGCGAGTATTTTATTTTTATGATCCTGGCAGAAACCCTTACTTATTTCTTCGGCTTAAATGTTGAAGCTAATCTGGTCAATTGACTCACAGATTTAGCAAAACGCACTAAAATACAAACATTCCAGTCAAAGCGTCTATCAATCATGCTATTTTTTTCAGTAATTAATAATAGAGTCATGAGTCAACTCTAGCCCCATCTTGCTTAAGCAATCAAACTTTGCAAAATCGAAACTCATGCAATACCATTAACACTTGAAAACTACACATCATGGGGAATCAAGAGATCCTGGAAGAGAGATATATTGAACTAAATTTCATTTCGGAAAATGGTACTATTGGGTGATCCTATTTCTATTCTCCTCACGCCACTTATCCCACAAATGTTTTGAATTTTCAACGAGCTCATTAGGCTAAAAGTCTTTCGAACTGGTGACAATAAGGAAATCAATGGAAAAAAAAAAAGTTGTATGAAACATAAGACATGTGTTTTTGTTAATTGAACATGAACACGAGAAGCATGTACAACGTATCATGTTACTTTTTTGAAAGTAAACTTTATAGAACCAAGTATTTTCGGCTGAAAATAGAAAACATTTATATGTTGTAGGACAGACCTCATAAATCTTCCTTTCGCTCATTTCATTTGGATTCACTATCATATTAATGGTCCTGTCCCAACGCTTGTTGCTCTTAGGTTTTATGCACCAGTATACAAAATATTTTGTCTATCCCACTAGGCTGTCATACCTCATCAGTCAAGAAGGAAAGCCTCTTTCAATTGTTTAAGGCAGCGCAAAACAAATTCAAGTGGTCCACTGGTAGAGTTCCATTGATGAGGAGTTAAAATGCTTATGAAACATAGGAAAGGACTAAAAAGACAAGGGATACGAACCCGAGAGCTATCACACCTATCGAGACGTTCACACTGTCACTGGGTTTTACAATTAGTAGAACAAAAACCAATTATAATAAATAAGAGTCTGAATTTTATAAGTGGCAAAAAATTACTGTCAGTTTTAATGTACTGTCATTGCAGTATCCTTAATATTACATTTATATCCAATTTTCTCTTAAATAAATAAAAATAACGGGAATTAAATTCTCCTGTAGGAGAGAGGGTTAGATAAGGAGCTAAGGGATGTGGCTTTGGATCATCAAGAATTTACAAAGGTCGGGGGTAATTGGATGGGCTTCCTGAAGGGTGGGGGAGGTCGGCTAACCCCCACTCCACACACCCCACAGCAACCCTAACAAAATAAAAAGTTAACTCGCCAAAAGGAGCTTTGTAGGAGAATGCAATTTCTTTTGCTCCTCTCCAGGCAAATTTATTAATAACAGGTGATATAGGCGAAATTAAAGGGAATAAAACATGACATATGCAAACTTATATACATATGCACACTAATTAATTAAAACACTGAAGAAAATACTTCAGAGTAAACCTCTCATTATAATTATTAATTAATTTAAATAAATTTACAGTACTTGCTTATTGTAAAACTTCCTGATCTACTACGAAACAGGCTCTTAATTACATTTAATATTTAAATTAACACTGAAGAATTGTTGAGTATACTAATCTTCAGACTTAGCTACCAAAGAAATATGCCTTACATACAAGTCTATAAAAGTACTCATCTTCCTTTAAATTATTGTAAGGACTTTTCAAAAGATCCTTCCTTAATTTAAATAAAAACATAAATAAAAATACACTTTCCCTATTAGTTCTATTTCAAAATTATAATTTCTTAATAATTATTAAAACTGCGGACATCCCTACTCATCTTAATACCCTACTGGCCCTATTTGCACATGACAAAGCGATCCTCACTTCCCATCCTGATCCTAAAACCGCTTCCAATATTCTACAAAACCATCTAGATGCCATTCAACACTGGTGTAGCAAATGGAGAATTAAGATAAATGAGTCCAAATGCGTACAGGTAAATTTTCAACTAAGAAAAGTTCTCCCTATAATGTCATATTTAATAGTATACCTATACCCCTCCTTGATTCAGTCCGTTACCTTGGGTTCCACCTTGACTCACGACTTAATTGGAGCCAACATATAAAAATCAAACGACAAGAACTCAACAGACGCTACGGACTCTTATACAGACTTATAAACAGGCGTTCACAGCTCACAACAGAGAATAAACTGACTCTCTATAAAACATTAATACGACCGATCTGGACATACGGTGCAGAACTGTGGGGTGCCGCTAAGTCTTCCAACATCCAATGTACTTAATCCAAAATCCTAACAGTTATTGCAAATGCTCCATACTATGTCTCGAACTCTACCCTACATCAAGATTATAATATCCCATTCGTCCAAGACTTCATCTCCACTCGCTTCACGCTCCTCCACTGTAAACTCCAATTTCACCCTAATCCATATGCCCAAACCCTATGATCCACCCCGACGACTAAAACGAAGATGGCCTCGTGACCTCCTGGGCCTTAATGCCTAAATTAACAGAGTGTGTTGTCTACAGGCTCCTCTACCCAACAAAGTTTGGTTAATGGATAAGCTGACTCCGACTTAGCCTACATTTCTGAAAATGAATTAATCAAGAGAGAAGTAGACACTTATTGGCCTACAATACTGATCAAGTAAACTGCCCTACCATCCTGATCCACTGGCACAGACCGTGTCTTCCAACTCCAAACCCTACGATTCGACACAAACGAAGATGGCCCCGTGACCTCCTGGGGACATAATCTGTATATAATTTGAGAGTGGTGTCATTGGTCACCTTCTCTCCTCATCTGATTGATATTGAATGTATTTTTTTTTTAATTCATTGTGGTGATCAAATTACAAAATGTTTTAATTTTACAGAATGTAATAAATAAATAAAAGTTTAATACAAAAAAATAAATAACAGATTATTAATAAAAATAAAAAACCCAACATAGTTTCACTAATAAAGGATGTAAGATTCAGTGATTCAGTTTAATTACTTTTTAGAAAGTAGACAAATTTCGGGCAAAACTCGGATCCTTAAGTGCTGAGTTATGTATCACATACTCTGTATCTATCACAGGTATCCTTCAAGGCAAAAGAATCTTGGAAGCTAAAGAATAGAGACCTTCCATATCCAGAGAGAGGCTGGATAGATAAAGGGCTCCTAGGACTGGATTGAAGGAATGTCAGCTGATTCAGGATGACATTCGCAATTAATAACTGAAGGGATGATGCAAGAAACCGAAGTAGGACTTATCTAGGAGGCCTAGACTAAGTGTGGAAGCGCCTGTCCCATACCAGTAAATGCAACTGTTTTCGAGAAAAGAAACTAAATGTCTCAAGAAGATCCGTTTGTGACTCCCAAACCTGTGGTTTATCATCGAAGAAAATATTGTGATATAACAGTGCGTTATTAGTGCGGCATTCGTGTTATTTTTTATAATGCTGGCAACACGCAGTGTATTTATTTTTGGACTAAAATTCCGCCCAAGCCTGGTGCTATTTATAATAATGTTAATTCATTGCTTTGTAAACAGCTTTGAGATTTATTGATAGCAGGTCGAGAGAGAATTAGATATTGTTTTATAAGTACTTCTTTCAGACATATTAAGCCTTCGAAGCCTCCGAAAGTTAAAATCTATTTTGTTTATCTTCGCAGAAGACTTCTTTGAAGAACTAAGAACTTATACGAT
Organism: Oncopeltus fasciatus; assembly: GCA_000696205.2. Lineage (NCBI taxonomy): Eukaryota > Metazoa > Arthropoda > Insecta > Hemiptera > Lygaeidae > Oncopeltus > Oncopeltus fasciatus. Next base: position 455,410 of record KZ807153.1, read on the forward strand.
AGTATTTTAAGGGATATTTTTGCTTAGTCATTACCTGAAAGTATTTGAAGACCCTGTGGTTAGTGCGTGGGAGTTTATTATTTATCAAAAGGTTATTTACTTAACCTTTGAGGGTCCTTAAAGAAAGATACATCTAAATAGCGTTGCTGGTCTGGAAAGTGGATTACTTATGTTTCTATTGGGGTTTTCGATTTTTTCCACGGGAAAATTTGTCTTTTATACAACTAAAATATAGAATCTCAAATATTTATGTTTTAACTCAGTTGTACAAGAAAATTAAGGTCATACGTCCACTGGTTATACGAAAATGTATATGACACGGTGGGAAGCATAACACGAAGCTCCAGATCGACAGCAGTCGCAGCAAAAGTCCAAACTTGGGTGGAGTAGGCTCCAGCCAGTTTTTCCAGCCAACCCCCCACCCCACTCCCTTGGAGGATCTTCAAGTTGGCTCCTGGAATGACAAGGCAGAAGTTGAGAAAGGCAATGAACGATTTAATCAGTGAATCTGTGCTGGAAGAGGGGGGGGAGGGAGGTCTTCTTTTTTAATTAAAACTTCCAGGGAATTCTGGAATACATCCAAGCAGAGAGATGTATAAAAGCCTAGACATGGCAGTGTTATTATACTGTTGCTTGGGATATACCAAATTTAAATGGAGGGGGGGAGGACAAGAACAGTCGAACACCGCTTAAATGCAGCTCACTTTTAGCAGATTTATGTAGGAACAAGACTATTGAAGAAATATTGAATTCTTTAGAGATTTCACTTAGCAGATCATATTGAACAGTTAACATCTTTATCTCTAACTGGTACTTAAAACAAAACTGGATATTTGAACTTTGTCGTTAAACAATGTAATAATTTAAAGTTTTATGACTTTCCAGGGGGGGGGGGGAGGCGGGTTTAGAATTTCGAAGAGTAAAATTTCCTTAATTCTTGTAAAAGATTTAAAAAATAAATAAATCATAGCTTACAATAAAAGTAAACTGTAGTTTAGCCATATTTACATTACAAAATATTAATAGAAGGATTGGACACCCTTCTCTTTTTAAAATAAAAGAACCATAATAGGCATATTAATTCCTTACTGAAGCCGTTAAAAGAATTCGTGTATCACTAAAATTAGGGAAGGGCTTAAATGATATATTACATGAAAATTAAAAACTTAATACTTTCGCGATTATTAAAATATGACGAAACGTTAGAGAATATAAGTGGTTAAAATTTAAATAACAACAAATCTTATTACATGATATATTTAAAAAAGTAGGTAACCTCTACAACCCCTAATCCACAGTCAGCCTTGAGTCTGTCTGAGCCAACCAACTTTTGTGCTTATTGTCCTTTCTAGTTCTTAAGTTTGTCATTTAGTAATATTAATGGTAATATTTAGAAAAATTGGGAAATCTACTCAGTTTATTAGTTCATGCCTGAATGACTCCCTCCTCTTTTTATTAGTTTCATTAACTTATTATAAATAATCATTATTCTTAAGCATTTTCAATTTGATATTTTTCAGTGAAATTAAATACTAAAATATAGCTAAATATTATATGTTGTTATATAATAAATAATAGTAGTAGTATTACTGATAGAGTACCGTTCTTCATACCTGCATGCAATACAGTAAACGCATATAAATAAATTCATTAATAAAATTTATTTACGCATCTATGTGTGTGTGTATGAGTGCATTCATAGTACATAATTTAAATAATTTTATTTAAATTTAAAATGCCAATAACATAAATAATTTTATCTTATTTTATAAATTTATGTATATTTATGTGCGTAAATATATAATAAAAATAAGAAGACAAGGACTCGAAGCAGTGCTGGTAGTTAAGTATTTGAATACGGAATGCATTCATGCACATTCAATCCGATCTAATCTTAGGAAAAAATAGCATGGGATTGAGTCTCGATTCGTTCTATAGTCGTTATTTCCAGAAGTAGGATTCAGGTATGTTTTCAAATCGTTTTTACTGCACTATGAAATCATGTCAGCCGTAAATTTTATACATTTTATAATATTACTTTAAAATTTTCCCCATATTAGGGTTAAACTCAGAGATGGATCGTTTCGCATATAGATTTACTGTAAAATTTAAAAAGCATAATAAGTGTAAAATGTCATTTTACAAGTTTTAAATTCTGCAAAAATGAAGTTATTTCTTAAATAAAATTTTTTATTGCGAAATATTTAATTAAGGTAAATTTTAAGAGCGATTCCTCTTATTTGTAAAGTATATAAAACAAATTTAGTATTTTGATAATTATTTTTCTCTTGTGGAACATCCATTACATATATGTTTTGTGAAATCGGATCTATAACAAATCCATCCGGAAACTGCTCTGGATTGAAGCATTATAACAGACCTTTAAAAAAAAAAAAAAAAAAAGTCATGCAAGTAACACTAGAATTAAAGTTGGACGCGATCCTTGAAATGAGAAATCACCCGGTTCGGATGTCATTGTCAGAATTTAAACTTCAGGGGACAGAAGTATTTACCGTTTCATCTTCCGGGTTGGACCGTGTCAAATTGTTCTTATTTGCCGAGCTTTCGCACATCATGTGATGGCTTCTTCAGGGCTGAAAAGAGAATGAGAGTTGTAAAAGAAAGATTTTTAAAATCCAGGTGGTATATAATTACCATGTTTTATACACCAGGTGGTGTATAATCCCGGCGCAGTCCATATACCACCTGGTGTATAAAACATGGTAATTATATACCACCTGGATTTTAAAAATCTCTCTTTTACAACTCTCATTCTCTTTTCAGCCCTGAAGAAGCCATCACATGATGTGCGAAAGTTCGGCAACTAACAACAATTTGACACGGTCCAACCCGGAAGAAGAAACGGTAAATACATCTCACGACCGTCGAAGCCTAAGTGAACATTCAGGGGACAGAGTTTTAGGGGGGGGGGGGGGAAATAAAGAGCATTTTTTTGGCCTTAGAAATTACGCTGCGCTTCTGATGAAGACATTACACCAGTGTCATGACGAGGAAATAGCTGCAATACTTAGAAATATTTGGTTTTGTATTTGTCTTGAACATAAATATTCAATACATTTTTCCGTGTATCGAATTTTTTAAATTCAATATATCACAAATAATAAAAATATTTACCATTCTAGCCTATTCAATGAAGAATGTATCAAATTAGTACTGGGTATGGCGAGGAGCCCAAGATAAAGCCCTTAATACAGAGCTTTTACATATAAAAGCACAGAAAGAAAAAAAAAACTACTTTGCACTGTGAGTATTGAACCTTACGTTTAGGAGTTTCTTAACCTTTCCTCATATAGAAGAAATAAGTATGCAATTCCACACACCCAAATACATGTAGGTATACAACTTCAAAATACTTAATGGGTATCATAGGGCCAGCATTAAGACAGGCGGCGATGTGGGTGTTAGAGTGATTAGAGCTTGGAGATTATGTAATTAGGTGATTAAAGTAGTTCCTAGGAGATTAAGGTGTGGGTGAAGAAAGGAATATTTGCTGACTGAATGATGAGGAGTGATCGAAGTAGGAGAAATAACAAATTACCGATATCTGCATTATAGTTAACATATGAATGCATATAATGTAAATCAATCGGTATGGATTGACACTGTTTTTTTGTTGTTTGTTTGGCTTTTTTTTTTTTTTTTTTTTTTTTTTTTTTTTTTTTTTTTTTTTTTTTTTTTTTTTTTNTTTCTTCTTCTTTTTTTTGGTTAACCTCTCGTTCAACTACTTAGGGTTTTGGAGGGAGGGGCTATCTACAGGTTACCACCCCATTATAATCATCCATGTTCAAGACTAACTTTTATTTATAGATATACGCTCGTCCTGGATTTAGACCCGCAGCGTCAGGTACCCGAATTGACACCCTGAAGCTCCGAAAGACACTGTTAAACACAGTTATTACGAAAACCACATATTTCGAAAGATAATTATGATGAATCTACCAGGAGGATATATCAACCCAATATTTATTAAGAATGCCGCCTAGAAATAGTAACAACGAGTACTAATTCTGTCTTCTTCGCTTTCTTTAAATAGTGATTAATTCCTCAACGTATTTCTGATAGCCTTTACGAAGGGTACCGAATATCTGAAATCCGCTGAGTTTACGCATTTTTGAATGGCAAATGACCAACAAGGAATCGTCTGTATGTCAAGAGGAGTCAAACTGTCGAGAGGAATGTACGTGGATGGCTGCCATCGCAGCGAGATTTAGATCAGCGCCGGTGCCCAGTGTGGTGGTGGGGGAGATGGGAGCAGTGTGGTCAGCATGCCACAGACCGCAGCCAGGCCTAACTACACCTAGGTATGGCCTCCAAAGACCCTTCGCATTCCAACCTATGCCCAATAATCCCGCCTAAATAAGATATATTCCTGGGAATTAAATAAGTATTTTATGCCGAGCCACCGCAATAAATACTAAACCGATTGGCGATTAAAGTTTACCCAAATATTTCTGGTCAGTTCGGACATATGTACATATAATATGTATTAGAGCAATAAAGAAAACAAACAAAATTAAGTCTTAAGTGCAAAAAATACTCGTTATACAACGAGTCGGACATTATAAAAAACATTAAGCTGTCAAAAAATAATAAATGTCCTAAATTTTAGGCAATAAATAATATAGTAAAATAACAATTTTAAATGTTCGCATTTATAATGAAGCAGATGTCTCTTAATTTTTCCCATCATTGTAATATATGGGTAAACAATACTTTCTCCCTTCTGACTACATTGGGCTCCTAAAGAAAAACTGGGTTATGTCTTCTAATTTTTAGGGATGGCGAATGGGGTAGACCTCAGTGACACTAATGAAGTGACAAATGGGAAGATTACAACCGTGGAGACTATTAGTTGGAAACATGTTCGAGTCGCTCAAGGTTGATCCTCTAAAAAGAATACAATACAATGCATGATAGTAAATTAATTAAGTTAAAAATCCTGTCTCTGTCCCATAAAGAAGATATATTTGCAAGTAAGCTTCGATGCAGCAAAATTATAAAATAAAGAAAAAATTTACAACAGTACAACATGCAATAGAAAGATAATCAACGATATCTTAAAACAATATTTTAAAAGCTAAAATAATATTTTTTTTAAATTTTAAAATAAATAATCTAAAGACAGAGACGTTTTTTGAAGTAAATATGTAAAAAAAAAAAAAATAAGGGTTTTTTAAATTATATAAAATTTCATTTAAGCCCTTATTATCGTCCACTGCAGAGCTGTACGCAGACAGACACAGAAACAATTAACTCAAAGAGAATTCCAAGCATCAACAAGATAATTTGTATGATGCTCGAAATAAAAGTGGAACTTTGAAATTACAGAATATGAAAGAAGATAAAAATCCCAATATACAAACGCCATAAAATTACAGAATAAATGAAAGGGTTTCGCCTCCTCTATAACAAAAAGTTTTCGCGGGTCCTCTCAAGAATTTTCATTTGAGCTTTAATTGGCCAAGAAGAAAACGGCGAACAAGAAAGTTGGTCTTCGTTTGAAGGAAGAGTACCGGCAGTTCAAATGTTTCCGCTGTTCAAATGTTTAAAATGTCCTCTTCGTTGACTTCACACCGCAAAAAGAGGTGCAAATATTGAGTGAAGGGGTGAACGCCAATAAGTTTCAGACGTTATTAACACCCCCACGGTGGTGATACATTCAAAAGCGAATGTAACTGAACTCTCGAAATGGTTAAGACGCTCACACCACTCCTTAATAAAGAACTCTCTCGGCTGATAAGAGCACTTGAAAATGTTGTAAAAGAGAGAAAAAAAAGTTATAAGTTACACAGATCAATTCAAATAGCAATGAATCTGGAGATAGAATTTTCTCATTTTTAAAAATTAAATTCAAGACGAAAACTAGAATAATTTTGATTATAAACTGAATAAAAATTTTATTTATTTCTCCCCACTCTGCTGACCATCATGTATTACTTATGTTTCAGTACACGCAATTAGTTAAAAAATGTAACAAAACTATTGTTTTATTTGTAATTTGTAATTTAGCTCTACTAGTTTGACGAATAATACTGACGCCTGTTCGGAAACGCCATTTTGACGTAGCCTTGATGACGAATGGTTCTAATAATAATCAATAAATACAGTTTTTTTTATTGTTGTTTTTTCAAAATGATGTATCAGGCTTCTGAATAGGTGTTAGTATTAGACGTGAAAGTGTTAGAGCAAGGTAAAGTTTCAAATAAATAATACTTTTATTAATATGATTGCACCATTTGCCTTAAATAAAATTTATGATTGCAAACATTTTCTGAAGGAAATGCAGAAAGTGTTCTTAAAATGTGATATTCCAATATGTCCTCTTACTTTCATGGAAACTACTGTTTAGTCTCAAGGAATAACAAGGTTAAAAATGACTTTTACTTTTTAAAAGCTAGACTTTTCGGAACCTTAAAATTGTTAAATTATTTTTTGTTCACGTAGGCTTCGACGGTCGTCAGATGTATTTACCGTTTCTTCTTCCGGGTTGGACCGTGTCAAATTGTTATTTGCCGAGCTTTCGCACATCATATGATGGCTTCTTCAGGGCTGAAAAGAGAATGAGAGTTGTAAAATTCTTTTCAGCCCTGAAGAAGCCATCACATGATGTGCGAAAGCTCGGCAAATAACAACAATTTGACACGGTCCAACCCGGAAGAAGAAACGGTAAATAAATTTTTTTTTTTTTTTCTAAAATCAGAAATTAACGACTCGTTCAAAATCCCTGCAGCGCCCAAAGAAACATTACCGTAAGTACAGGGGGATTGAAGTACACGCTCTGACCGTCACTGCTAATCCGGGAAGCTACAACGACTTCCACTCAGGCATTAGCAGTCTGTCCCCCGACTTAATAAATCCGGAGGCTGGTTGGCGGGGAATAAGGACTCCTGGAGCTGGAGATAAAGGCCCCACTTTAGAGGATTGTCCCCCCTCTCTCAGAGTAAACAGCCTGTTTCTTAAGTCCTCCTCCAGCTGTCTCCAGCAGCTATCCATCTCCTCCAGGAATCGGCATTCTAACTGCCAGGAACCAACCTCCAGGATAGGTAATATTGAAATTACTCCTAGGTTATTTCGGAATAAATAATACTCACAATAAGAATTATCACAATTTCAAAGACGTAATATTTTAATAACTTAATTTTACATTTCTTTTAGATTATTAAAATACATTCTAGATAATATAGAAAATATTAAAGAATGATATTTTGAGGGTTTAGCGAGCTCCCTTACTTTAGCGGATTTACCAATAGGAATTCATGCTATTCAAGTTGGTACCTGATATAATGATGCAACATTTTATATTTTGAGATATTTAAGGAACCTGCACTAGACAAGTGAAAAATATGGTCCATTCAAAATTGTGTATTTCTAAAATAATGAAACAAAATTCGGTTTTAATTCTCATTTAACCCGAAGGGAAGGGAGGGACTGTATTTTTAAATCAACTGCATATCATAATATTATTCTAAAACTGCATAATAAAGAAAATAATTAACAATACAATAATAAGAGTTTTTAGTATTTGTACTGTGAACTGTTGAATGAATTAATTTTTCTTTGAACTTGGATGTAGATGAAGGAGAAATTAGAAGGATACAAAATTTTATAACATTGATGTTTACGTACAATTAATGAGAGGGAATAGAATAAAAAATCGATCTGTCCCAGCCAGGACTTGAACTTGGATCTCCTGCTTTCCGGGCCGGTATGCTTCCATTACACCACAAGGACTAGCTAGTTATCTCATTCAATTCCCACTACAATAGCGAGAGCCTAACCCACGAGAAAGACGAATACATCGTCTGAAACTCAAAGGAGCGGACATTGTCAAGCTATTTGTTGACTCTCGTCATTCACTTTTTTTAATTTTTCTTTATAATTATTTATTTGGTTGTGGTATATTATTCCACGTAAATTTTATACAATTTAATTACGTTTTTATCTATGTCTAACAAATTTCGAAAAAAATGTTACTATTAAGGCTCTTCTCATGAATTGATCTTGAAATTTTTTTCGATATTTTCTCCTATCCTACCTACTAGACAATAAAATGATTGCGACTTTATTTTATCTGTGTGTGTGTGCGCGCGCGTGTGTGTGTGTGTGCGCGTGCGTGTATGTGTGTGTGTGTGTGTGCGCGTGTGTGTGTGCGCGCGCGCGCGTGTGTGTGTGTGTGTGTGTGTGTGTGGGTATGTTCTGTTTTTCTTAATTGAATTTGATATATTGAAATTAGAGGTAAAATTATAGACTAAGTTTGTTATTGAGCAAAGTTGAACATAGCGTACAATGGGGAAGAGTGGAAAAGGATGAATTTTCCAGCCATAAAGCCTTAACCGACTTTCCCTATCCAACTTAAATACTATGGGAGTCAGTCCACATGTGTGTCACGAACATCTCCCTCAGGGGAGGGGGAAACCTAGTTCTCTAGTTTCAGCCAACGCGAGGCTTGTCCCGGGTTACTATCTTCTAACACACCTCCACTATGTCTGCGCCGAGCTAGACAGGACACCACCCAGGAACACGAAGTCCTACGCCTGTAGTATCCAAGAGTCGGAGAGAGTCAGGGTCTCTGACACAGGAAAAGTCGGACAAATAAGAGCGAAAAAGACCTGCAAAGTTGGATAAGTCTCCTTATTGGCGACATTTTAAAATCCGCCCACGCTCCTGCAGATTAACCTGCTAAATGTTTGGCTAATACATGAGAAGCAGTAGCCTCTAAAGAGACAGCAAGTAAAGATTCGAGATTAAGTTTGCTTACCTCAAGAACTCCCACCTAAATTAAATTTATCCACAACAACTTCATTACTTTGTTGTTTTACATATAAGAAACGAACTTTGCTGGAGTGAACTTCCTCCAGAGATGAACTTTAAGTTAATATTATCCAATAGAACCATAATTTAACAATCCAAAGATTTCTTCAACCTCAAAATTAAAAGATCATCCATTTCTACCCAGAATCTATCTGAATTTTTTAAAATATAATTATTTAGCAGAATTCACCTGTCTGATGCAAAACAAAGCTACTAAATTAATTGCTTCATTCGCTGTATTTGATTCATAATAGTCCCCCAAAATTATTTATATTTCAACATTTGTTTCCGTTATAGTTCACTTTTTTCCACAACATACTCAACCAACCTGAAAAAACCAATATATTTTATTTATTGTATTTAAATAACTTCAATATACATTTTGAGATAAAAATATACCTATAATGAGACCCCCATAAAATTACATATATGTTTAATATTAACAATATTTAATTTTTAATAAAAAGCTATAAACCATGGGGCATAGAGTGAAGCTTATTCTTGTATAATAATCGATAATGTTATGCATTTTATTGAAATTGATTTGTTTGAAAATAATTTTTAAAAAATATTTCAGGTTAGCTTATCATTCAGCATTTGTCTTTATGAAACTGAGCGCTTTCTAGATCTATAGTTCAATTCATTTACTTCATACAATGGCTTCCTTAAGAATATAACGCTAAAAGCTAAAGCGATTCATTATTAGCGGTATTCATAGATTTGCTCCATATTCTTCCTGTGTGTTGTAGTCTTTACTATAAATTAGATTTAGTCCCTAAAAAAAAATGCATAAGGAAACTAAATTATTTTTAGTAACACCCTTTCGATTTCATGGGGAAACACTGAAAATATTTAAAGCATTATCTGACGTATAAAATATTTACAGTATTGCACAAAAAATTTTTCATTCTTTATTAGCTGATCAAAATAGAAGTTTGAATTTTTGGAGTGAAAATATGTCAATTCTCGTTCAAAAGAGACAAAAAAGATCTCTAACGAGAAAGAAAAGAAGAAAGACGATAAAATTGCAGTAACTCCTAACCACAAGGACGGGAGGTGTGAAGACGGCTGACAGCTATTGGTTGATTTAGGCGGGAAAGACGCTCATTGGCTATTCGGGTCGAGGAGGCTATTAGGAAGCAGCCAATGGGAGCCTGCCTAACAAGAAGGTGTGCCTACCCGTCCTCGGTGGACAGAATTTTAAATAAGCGAACAGCTGATTACTCTTAACCCCCTCCCCCATTCCTTCTCCAAGCCCATAAAATTTCCATAGCATCTTCCCAACATACACTTTTCATACTGTGGCAGAGATTTCTTGAAGTAGGTCATTAAGTAGCGAGGGACTACTTATAACCTCCAGAATGAAGAATAAGCACATTCATTATGCTCAATGAAATATTATTTCAAGGTATTTTGCCATTTATCCCTATTATAATAAATTTCGGGAAACGATGGTATTTAATACCATTTTTAAAGAAGAAATAAGTGGAAGGTTATTTATTATAGGTTTTTACTCAAATTATATTTAAGATACCATAAATTTTTTTTTTAAACTTTTATTTATTTATTACATTCTGTTAAATAAAAACATTTAGCAATGAAAAGTAAGAATTACATTCAATGTCAATCACATGAGGAGAGAAGGTGACCAATGACACCACTCTCAATAAGTTTATTAGGAACAAAATAAGACAGAAGATAGGCGTATATCAGATTTTTCCCTCCAAGGAAAAAATAATCAAATCGTCTAACTGGCTATAATAAATTTTATTTTTAAGAATTTGTTGTTGTAGCGGAATGACAATTTTCTCTATGACTTTAGGTTAGACTAGAATTTTGTAGAATATTGTCGTGAATTTAGCACATTTAGAGCATACACAATGAGACACACACAAAATACAACACACAACCAACATTATAATATATTAAATCGGAAAAACTCAAAGTTATACAGCAATTGAAAAATATTAAACAGACATCTTATTTGAGAGTGTATTTTGCTTGTATAAAATGAATATATATATACATATGCATAGAGTTGGATGTGTGTGTGTGTGTGTGTGTGCGTGCGTGCGTGCGTGCGTGTGTGTGTGCGCGTGTGTGTGTGCGCGCGCGCGCGTGTGTGTGTGTGTGTGTGTGTGTGTGTGTGTGTGTGTGTGTGTGTGTGTNATATATATATATTTTGGATATAATTACTGTTACTAAGAAATAAATTGACGGAGGGAGTGGGGGATTATTAAAGTATTCTGTTTCCACTCGGACTCCAGCTCCGTCTCTACATCCCCGATTCATCTCTAGATTATTTAACGGGCAAAGATATAACGGATAAAGGAAAGAATTATCAGTCTAAAGAAATAATAGAAGCCAGCCAAAGCTAAATAATAAAAGAAAGATTTATGTTTCATTTAAAAAACCATCTCAAAGGACAAAAAAAAAAAAGCCTAGTGGATTCGAGAATTGTCTCTACAGTCGGATTGAGTAAGACCTCTCAGATTAACTTGGGTTAGAGAAATTATATGGGTCCATATTTCCTCCAGATGGTGATCAAGACTAGCCAATGATTGCTTATGTTATTGTGTACTTCAGCTAAAAGATATACAACCCCGAGAAGAGGTTTACAAATCAAGTTGAGGATAACTTCTTCACGATCTAAAATGTCTAATTATTATTATTTTGCTACTTATATCCCAAACATTGGAGACATTTTCTAACGATTGCAAGGAATGCAGAATGGTGGGCTGGTGATGTGGCAACCTGACCCACAAGAAGGATTCTTTGCCCAGTGGCGATGTTTATTTCAGTGAGATATTTTTAAGAGTGAAAAGATTTAAAAAAAAAAAGAAAAAAAAAAAAGAGATAAGTTATAAACGCCCATAAGCTGTATCAGTTGTTTCTCCAATGCGAATACTCTTGTATCTATGGAAGATCTTCATTACAAAGGTATGATATACAAGTGGAAGTTAAGGGCCGCTTAATCTTTAGCACAGATTCAGGCATGAAACTAAAAGGAAAGCTTCCAAGAAGAATAAAGTACGGCATTGGTCAGCAAGTCTTCTTGGTAGTCATAGAAGAAGAAAGGAATGGTAATAAAAAACCAAGGAGATCTACGACATTGTCTTTCTACGACATGACGAGCATACCAGAAGAAATGTAAAATCCGTGATAGGTATCTTCAGTAGGTAGGCCTTCTTCACCCTTCATACCCATCATACTAAACATGATATGTTGTGTTACACTGGACGGCTGTTAAGTGATTGTTTGCCTTATTTTACAATATATTTAAATTATATTATGTTGCATTTTTGAGATGTGGATATAACATAAAAACATTAAATAATTTTCATTTAAAAAAAAAAAAAACAAATACCATTTTGTTCTATTAAGTCTTTTTTAAGAGAGAAAAAATCATGTTTGTAAATAAAGTGTTGCCTAGTCGAATCCATCCGTTTAGCAGAAAATTTAAATTTATTTGGATTAATTGTATATTGTAATGCGCAGCAGGTCATAGAATCACAATTAATTTTTAATCTTTTGAATTGGGAGGTTCTTAAGATATAAAGGTAGTAAATGTTTAGAAACAAGAACTATAATGAAAATTATTAATTAAATTTCATTCTGAGTTCTACAAACCAATAAATTTCAAACTTTGATAAAAAATAATGGAATGAAGAATATAATAAATAAGGATAAAGAACTATCATCAATATATTCGGCGAAAATTTTGATATTTCATAAGCCGATTTATCGGAAAAGAATCCATATCAACAACCAAACAGAATAGAATATAAAATGTTATATTTTTTTTAGATTATGTTTTTTTGAAATATGAAAAATAAAATAAAATAGGCTAACGAAAATAAGCTATGCCATTTTAAGATAAGCCATCGTTCATTAAGGCAAAATAAAGGACTATCCTCTTTGGATCCATATGACAAAGTTTCAATGCTTTTGACCACCAAATGCTCTTGCTTTTGAAGCATTAACTCCTCTACAATATATACTATTTTCAAATGAAGTATGCGGGTAAGTGGGTTTCCTCCTTCCTTCTCGATTTTCCGAGCTGTTTTGTTTTCTGAAGCAGGCGGTCGTTGGCCTTCGCGTGTCGGAAGAGAGTGACTGTATCTCTTCTGGGGAATTACCGTCTTTAAGGTGCAAATCAGGGCACGAGGGAAACCCGATGTTGAACGAATTAATGTTGAGATAAGGTTTGAAGGCTTTCAAACAGAGATACATGTATGTTATTTAATATAACTCTTAAATTGTATTTACACGTGATCATATAGCATGCTTGAGTTTAAAGGTGTAAATTATTTTGAAATGTTTCCACATAATATTCACTTTAATTTTCCAAGTAAAGTTATAGATTAATCTCATACCTTCTATTCTCCGTCTTCATTGGTTTCTGCAAACCATCTTCTGTTGGCTTGCACAACCATCTTCTGTTGCATGGTTTGCAGAAACCAATGAAGACGGAGAATAAAAGGTATGAGAGTTCTATATTCATTGGTGGTAGAAACAACCCTTTAGATTATTTACCTTATAGATTAATTATCAAATTTTCTCGTTAAATATTAAAAACAATATAACTTTTAAAAATATATTCAAATAATTGCCATCATATCAAATTTCTGCTATCCTATAACTGACTGAGCCAAATAGTCCTTGTGATTTCTCAGATAGATATATAACGATACATGGCATATAGATATATAACGATACATGGCATATAGATATATAACGATACATGGCATATAGATATATAACGGCCACAAGGATATTGGTGCTGCAACAAGGGATGCCACCCCAGCTGAAGTCCTCTTCCTAGCCTGAGGTCCTTCGCCAGACTGCGAACACAGCTGCAGTATGCAATGTAATTACACCATTATGGCAGTATGCACGCCATTAAGAACTGCGTACCGAGAATGCATTCATAACTGCTGCTACATATCTTCTAATGGGTGTTCAAATATTTAGGTGTATGATTACACTAATGAGACAGCAAATTTGGGGTAATTATTCCTGACTTGGCAAAAACGTTATTGGTTTTTATGATATTTCAGATTTCTGATGAGAATAAGACATGAAAAGAGTAGATAAGCTGCATTTAGTTACGAAAGAATGTTTCTTACAAGGAAATGAGACCAATTAAACAAGCACACTGAAAGTTATTTTTTTCTTTTCGAACATTTTAAGTGTAAATCATGCATGTTTTCATAATACAAGTTAATATTTATTTTGTCATATTAGGACCGATCTATCATATTAATACACAATTGTAAAATCATAATTTTAAGACAAATTCATTTTAAGGTATAGGTATAGTTTCACTGGTTTCTAGTATAGTAATTTGTTGTATAGATTACTTTGTAGTATAGATTTGGGGTCCCGGGTACCCCACCACCCAGTTCCCTCTCTGTCTTCTTTTTGTTGTCCCGAGTGGTGGGGGGGTCTTATTTTCTTTACCAGTCGCACATATTTTTCTGTACTCTCTCTATCTCTCTCACACACACACACAAATTCATAAATATTATTTTTGTTGTGGTATTTAATCCCACATTATTTTAAAATAATAAATGCAAGGGAATATAATGAAAAATCTAACTGTCTCAGCCAGGACATGAACCTGGATCTGAGCCAATCGCACCACCGAGACTAGACAGATAACTTATTAAAATTCCCCGCACTCCTACCTTATTCAATCTTTCAAAGTTAATTTGTTTGGAATCCGCTGTTTTTTGAAGACTAAATCAAATCTGAGCGGACAGTTTGGCTGGTTTACAATCACTCCTTTAAATTCCTTAATACTTCAGCTTTAATATGAAACTGAAGATCAACAAAATGGTGTTTTATGTTGGCCAGTTGGAACTAGCCATACACGACATGGAGAGTAAAATAGTATTTTGAAATTATCCATACCACAGAATAGGTACACATCTAGAACAACTTCTGAGTATTAATATTGCCAAAATAGTTTTGAAAGAACTAAATACACCACCCTTTCTGAATGATCTTGCTTGAGTTATTAGCTGTTCTCTGATTTTGATATTTATTGAATACATAGTAGTCTCCCTAAACATTCATGTTCGCGCCGTAATCCTCCTATATCAGTCCCGAGCGCCCTTATCTCGGCACAGGGCTGAACTCGCGACCCTTATCGCCTAAATGCAGTGTCCCCCTACCTCTTTCTCACTCTGCTTCCAGCTCTCACAGGAGACACTCTGCTTCCAGCTCTCTTAGGAGACACTCTGCTTCCAGCTCCCGTTGAAACCACTCTGCTTCCAGCTCTCATTGGAGAACTCTGCTTCCAGTTTCCAGAAACCACTCTGTTTCCAGTAAAATACAAAGTGTTTTAAAGTATAAAAGTTTTAGTATTTCGTGCCGCCTTATGCGCCTCCAATTCGTAATACAGTCCACTTCTCTTCGTTCACTCACCGCTGCCACGCATCCCCAGAAGGTAAGTGCTCTGAATTTTTGGGTTTTTCTCTTGGCCGAGTTAGAGACCTTTAATTTCAGGGCCGCTTTGGAGGAAAAACTGCAGA
>KZ807153.1:512459-525895 GCA_000696205.2 Oncopeltus fasciatus
ATATATATATATATATACACTCACTAAAATATGCGTGTGTTTGTGTTTGTTCAGAACTGGCAATAATCCTAGCTTCTCCAATGTAAAATCGGTAAGTTACGAAAATATTCAAAAGATGCGTCATAGCAGGAATGTAGAGCTCAATTTGGTTTCCAGAACTCAGCGTAAACCACTCTTTTTGGGGATAAATCGTTGTTTCATTTAAATATAATTGCTGATGGAGTGAATAGTAAGGAAGAGAACGGTAGATAAAAAGTCATTACCTAATGATAATGTAAAGATGAAGTATATGAAAAAATTAATTGATGAAATGTAACATTTTAGAAAACTCTATAACATTCATTTTTTAAATAATGATATTATGGTATTTAATCTTTGGGGGTTAGAATTTTTACAAAAATTGATTAGTTTGAGAAATTTGTGATAGAAGGTAATTTTAATTTGAATCAATTTAATGGTAATAATGGGTAAATAAAGGAGTATTGCTCTTAAAAGCCGTTTTAACTAATTCAATCAATTACCAAATACAAGCGCACGCGGTAATTGAAATGCTAAAATTAATTAACACATTTATTTTATTCAACAAGATTTACACAAAGGATCTACATAATGTTAATTTTGATTCAACAATTGTATTGCATGCAGGATATTCTCTAAGTCATTTAAAATTTAAACCCTTATAGAATATTAAATTATATTGTTGCTCTGAACTTGAACTATATTTGTATGTAAAATGTGACTAAACGTAATAAATAATGCAGTATACACACACACACACACACACACACACACACACACACACACACACACACACACACACACACACACACACACACACACACACACACACACACACACACACACACACACACACACACACACACACACACACACACACACACACACACACACACACACACACACACACACACACACACACACACACACACACACACACACACACACACACACACACACACACACACACACACACACACACACACACACACACACACACACACACACACACACACACACACACACACACACACNGCACGCACACACACACACACACGCACGCACACGCACGCACGCACGCACGCACGCACGCACGCACGCACGCACACACACACACACACACACACACACATATATATATAATTTATATTTTAGGTCAGTTTGCTTCAAAACTATGCCTTTGGTCGAAAAAGAATGTGTAAAATAAATACTACGGGGAATCTTCGAAAATTCAACAAATTTGTCATAAATATTAACGTATTTGTTAGCGAGTAAGTATTAACGTTAAATATATATATCGGTAAACAGGGAAAAAAAGGATTTGATTAGAGATTTGGAAAGAGCTGATTTAGTCTGAGTAACATTTACATAAGTCCGGTATGTCATATTCTTTGAAAAATACGTGAAGGACAAGATAACTAAATTTTTTCAAATTAAAAAAAAAATTTAAACATGCTAAACGATTATTCCATATTTTATTGTATAATATTATTTTTTAAATTCTATTGAATTAATATTTTTTATTTGATTGCACAATAAAAATGATAATAATAATATAAAATTTCAAATCGAATAAATTTATTTCCTTGTTTAATACATAAATATATTTTAAATTATCGAAAGGATTGATATTTGTAACGATTTAAAGAGGAATTATTTGAATTCTACTATTTGATCCTAATAATAGTCAATTTATAGCCAGAAATTTAGAACTGTCATTATTTTGAATTCGGTTCAGAGTGCAGTTTAATTCTTCGGTCATTTTCTGGCTTTTAGATATACAGGAGCAATATAAATATTTAACTATAAAAAAGTTCAATTATTGCTCCTTTATCTATTGTTACTAAGTTAATTAGGTTTGAAAAACATTTTTTGAGGCAAATAAGTTACCTAGCAGATACTCGATTCTTTGAACATTAGAAACCCTTACGACACCCAAGGGATTTGCAGTATGAGTCTTGATTGGTCTTAACACTGTAATAGAAAGTTTTCTTTAAATTGAGATAAGTAACTAAAGGTTTAATTAATAAGCTGTACTGAGTGTCTTTTTTCTGCTCACTTTTGAATATTATGTACGCCCCATAAGTATATTTAGGGTCAAAGTGGAATTCCAGGTAGCGGATAAAATTCGACAGAGGTATAGACATGGGGTAAAATTTGATATTATTGGAGCAATCTGTATTTGGCTGAAAATAGACTAACTCATTCACATTCATTATCTTAAATCTTCCATTCCTCGTATCTTATCTTGACAGCGTCTAGATGCTCTTGTAGAATAGAGGGTGCTGTTTTAGGATCAAGAGAGGAAAGGATTGCTTTCCAGGAGGGTGCTTGGATTAGGCGAGAACGTCGGAACCGTAATGAATGAAAAGTACAGGGCCAAGCAGACACCCCTGTGAAACTCCTGATTTTACAGTATAGTAGATGGAGTAATCAAAGCCTTGTCATATCCAAAAGACTTATAGCATTCGGTGACATGGGTTTGACCATATTTAAGAATTATTAGTTTCATTTGTCATTATCTTTTAACGGTTTGCTTTTGTCAAATTCATTCCGCACAAGGTTGGGCAAGCTGGTTCTGACAATGAACAGAGGGCTTACCTTTTATTTCACTTGCATTTATCTATTGAAATTAATATCTTTTAATTTTCTTTTTTGCTTCATAAAAATACTTATAGAGCACATAGATAAATACACTTAAATTAATTCTATCAAATAGTACCACTGGGAATTATTGCCCAAGAAAGGGCTCATGTCACAACTGATTAGAGGTAAAAATAGACAGCTTATTTTTCCTGGAGGATCTTTATAAAATAGATCTGAAATATTTTTTTCTAAAATAAAAGTTCAATACATAACCAATATGCATTATGCATATTTATTTATGACATAATTTATTTTTCTCCATTCTAACTACAGAGTACTGTACATATTCCAGCTCATTGTTAAATTAATTTTGACTTGTCAGATGCACACTGAAAAGCGAAGCATGAATTATTTATTGATAATAGTTAAATGAATTTAAGAGTAAGTTGTTGCACTTCTTGCTCGGCAGATAGCTGAACTCTAATGAAAGATTCTTTAATCACGATTGCTTTCAGCATTAAAAGGAACTGTTGAATGCGAGCATAATGAATGGATATATTTCCCTATTAAAACTATAGTAACAAAATAATTTTTAAATTGTATTTTAGCATACAATAAAATAAAAACACTATTATTTATCGCTTCATTAATTTAAAAAAATACAAAAATATATAAGTTCCCCAGATATAAAATTGATTAAATTGGAAGGCCAAAAAAGGTTGATAACCTCCAAGACTAATAAAATAACTCAGTTAAGTCACCTTAAAATCAGATTAAATTTACAATGGTAACATTTATTATCATAACTTTATCATTTACTTAGATCTCAAGCAAAAATATACTTTGATGTGCTTATAAAATCAAAATCGAAATTTTTAAGATACAATGTGGTAGGAGGTTTGTTGGTCGTAAAGAACTATGCTGGAGAAATTAGTCTGGGTTTTGCCCAGGATCAGAAAAAAGAATACTCCAAAATTGTTGTGAAATTATTTTATTACTACCGACGTTTCAAGTTAACTTGTAAGTCCTCATCAAAGGACAATAGTGATGTCTGGAGAGATCTTCGAGGGAGGTTTATGGTCACATCCCAGAGCCATACTGGACTCTGAGGTGTGACCATAAACCTCCCTCAGAGATCTCTCCAGAAAGTGTAATCGCCCTGATGATGACGTACAAGTAAAGTCGAAACGTCATAAATAATAAAATAATTTCACAACAGTTTTAGAGTATTTTATTTTTCTGATCCTGGGCAAAACCCAGATTAATTTCTCCAGCATTATTCACTACGAACAACAAACCTCCAACCACATTATATCTTAAATATTTAGATTTTGATTTTATGCGTACATCAACGTATATTTTTCTTTAGATCTAAGTAAATGAGAAAGATATAAAATATAATAGTCAAAATTTTTCTTTCTTAACAAACAGGTGCAATATGTCCGGCCCCAAACATTTGAGTGGGGCCGGACTTAGTAGTAACTTATAACCGGACATATAAGTAGTAACTTGTGTTACTACTTAAACAAAATTGATGTTTAGTAAAATTTAAAATGAATGAATGAAATGATTTATATAAATAAAGCGTATGTTCCAAAAAAAATTTAAAAAAATAATTTAATCAATTCCAGGAGTTACGAGTGTATCCTTTGACCAGATTGAATTTCACCTGGCGAGGAAAACAAGACGGGAGATTACGATTCGTATAACGAACCTGAAGAGATGGGAGACCTTTCAAGTGGGCCAATTAATCATCGGCTCGGATTCCTGGAGGTTTTCTTCGGAAAATGCAATAATTTCCACTCCCGCCCCCTTGAGATCCCACAACCGTTATTTCCTGGCAACAGCTCAGTCCCAGATCTCTCCTCATTAGCGGAAAACCTTTTGTCTGCGCCGCTCTCCTGGCGGGGTATTTATCTCGGCCCCTTCTTCATCCAACCCCCCCACCCCACTGACGAAACATTTCTTTTCAGCCACTTCCAAATTAGCCTAATCGGGAAAAAGATCGGAGGAGTGGAATAGGATAAGAAGGAAAGGGTACAAGGGGCTTTGGGGAAGAAGAAAAAACACATTTATTTGGGCTTGACTTTTGTTTTTTACTTTCCCTTTGAGGAGAGAGGAAGAGCAATCAATAATATATAATAATTTAGCTTTCTTTAGGAAAGCGTACTTATTTCTACCTCATTCTCTCATAACCACTATTGAATGAACATCATAAATGTAGCTCAAAAAAAGTATATACAATATCTGTACCATTGCAGATAGGAGTGCTTCGGCAGGATCAACTCCTACATTAGGCACTCCTTAATCTCAATTTTTTAACCTTGGAGAATCGACAATTCCCTAAATTTTATTTTAATTCAAATTCGTTCTTTAATAAATTTCCGCCCAAATTACTCTGTTTTCCATCTCCCAAATATTTGTCACTAGCATTTAATTTCTTCACCAAAAGTAATTATATTTCCCTATCAATTTTTCACTTCTTAACAGCCATATCTCCTATGACTTAGACATTGTTAACTAATTAAATATGGTTTTCTATTATTAGTCCTTAACATAACTTCCAATAAAGTCAAATTTTTTTTTGCAAACTGCGAACATTTTCCTCCTTCCTAAACAATTAACTTTGACATTTTACATTTCTCCCTGACTGAAAATCAACCTGATAAATAAATTAGTAGACCTGAATGAATTTTAAAATCAGGACCCTGCAGTAAGATCATATGTCTACGAGACGAAAGCAAGATGAAATTCAAGCAACACATCCTGCGATGCGGGTCTGTATGTCTATACTCCATCTAAATAGAGCTTATTTTTTTCTATTAAAATTCGCATAGATATTAATACTTTATCCAAAAATTTTCAATAATTAAATTTACTTGTTTATTATAAATGAAACTGAGTTGAGTATTTGTCTATATTTTTAAAACATTCTGAATGAAGTACAAATTAATATTTAATTTTACTATTTACACTGATGTAGAAAAAATTAAAAAGATTTTCAAATTCATTACTAATTTTTATAGAAGAATAAAATTTAAAGTTTTATTACTTTCCAAATTAATAATAGGGTTTGCATGTGAATATCAATTAAATCGGCAAAGCAGAAAACATAAATATATATAATATCAAATATCAATGAAAAGTTGACCAAAAAAATGAGTAAAGGCAAAATTAACAGTTGTAAACTGGGGAGAAAATTACTTAAAAATGAATCGTTAAACAAATTTATGAGGATGGATGAATTGACAGGGAATTCGTACTTGGCATTTGAAAATATAAAAAAAAAAATTGTAAAGAAATAAATCTTTATTATAGCGAATGTTATGGTCTACATTTAAGGGTTTTTTTCAGAAAATTTGAGGAATGGAGAAATATTATATAAGAAAAAACAAACAAATTATAGTTAAATTAAGAAAAAAAAAATTAAAAGGATATTACTGTAAAAGAAGCGAAAAACCCCTTTAAAGCGTTAGATCCTGAAACAGGCACTACTTTGACACGAGCCAGGAGACTAGAGGTTCATGTCTCCTACCCCAAAATCAAGATGTGGATCGCAATCCACATCACCATCTATTTCTCTCATTGCTCTGAAGTAGCCCACTTCGGCAGGTTACTCAAAAACCCCTGCAGATTTTTTATTCTGCATTCTTTTAGTGGTTCAACAACCAGCATTACTGGTTAACTTTACCGAACACAAAAAAAAAAAATTTGAAAATGATCAGTTTTTCCCTTACATAAGAGTACAGAGTTACCGGATAATTGATAGAAGATCCTTCTAATCTCACTTTTTTTTTTTTTTTTTTTTTTTTTTTTTTAAGGGTGAGTCTTGATAAGAAGGAAAAGAAAGGAGGTTTTCCAAAGAAGGATATCCTTCAATTGGGAAATAAACTATCTGTAGAATATTCAGTTAATGGCTCGGGAAGAGGGGATTTTAGGGGGGAGTATGTTTTATAGGGGTTTTTCAGGCAATGGGATAATCGGAAGGTAATTGAGGTTTTAGACAGGCTTGAACAGATAATTCAATTCATTTTTTTAGGCTATAAATATCTTATTCGGAATTAACCACAATTGTTAAAATAAAATGTATCCCACAGACAGTTTTCAACAGTTTTCCATCTACCTAAATTTTTTGGTCACTGTAAAACAGCCATTAAATTTGTATGTACAGTTTCTTCTTCCGGGTTGGACCGTGTCAAGTTGTTGATAGTTGCCCAGCTTTCGCTCATTTATTTTCGCTTCATTTATCTCTCAGTTTTACTAACTAATTTTTAAGAAAGCATAAATAGAGGTACTTCATGATTTTATAAATGTTCGTCAGAGATTCTCATTTCACCAATTTGATTCGCTTCAAAAACAGCATAAATAAATTCTATAAAATTTAATAAATGTGGTTTTAATAACTTGCCTTATAATTTTATTACGTTATAAAATATAGTTTTGATTAATTACAATATTTTAGTACACAAATTATACCTTAAATTATACGTGTGAGAATGGTCGGGGTTTCGGCCAAGAAGAAAAAATATACACCACAATTTGGAGTAATATTTTTATTTTTGCCAACGTAAAATATTACTCCAAATTGTGGTGTATATTTTTTCTTCCTGGCCGAAACCCCGACCATTCTCACACGATATTCGAGACGGCCAACTAACCATCAACCATCTTAAATTATACGGATGAAAATTACGGCTGTTAAAGCTTAAAAACCATATTAATTAAATGTCGGATTATAAGTTAAACAAAACTATATATATATTAACTAGGTGACAAAAAAACTTAACTTTTTAACTAAAAAAAAAAAAATTTTCTTATAGTTTAAATAATGTATTAGAACTAGATGTTTTTTTCTTTTGAAGAAAAATAAATAAAACATATTTCTTAGATGTAATAATTAACATTTTTGCGTTCAAGCAAACACTTTTTATAATGAACAATTAATGCAAGGAAACAGAATATAAAATCTGGTCGTCCCAGCCCGGACTCGAACCTGGATCTCCTGCTTTCCGGGCAAGAATGCTAACCATTACACCATTGGGACGAGCTAGATAACTAATCAAATTCCCAACACACTGGCGAGAGTCTAACTGACGAGAAAGACGAATACATCGTCTTGTGCTTGAAGTATTTATAAATGAAAATAAAAAGTAAATCGACGAAGAGTGGATAAATAGCTTGACAATAACAGCTGCTTTGAGCATAAGACGATGTAATCGTCTTTCTCGTAGGTTAGACTGTCGCTAGTGTATCTAGCTTGTACCAGTGGGGTAATGGAAGCATACCGGCCCGAAAAGCAGGAGATCCAAGTTCGAGTCCTGGCTGGGACAGGTAGATTTTTATTCTATTCCCCTGCATTAATTCTTTAAAATATACGTGGTATAATATACCACAACTAAATTAGTATTTATAAATGGAAATAAAAAGTAAATAATGAAGAGTCGATAAACAGCTAGACAATGTCAGCTCTTTCGAGCATAAAACAATGTATTCGTATTTTTCGTTGGTTAGAATCTCGCTTGTGCGTTGGGAATTTAATAAGTTATCTGGCTAGTCCCGGTGGTGCAAGTGGTAGTATACTGGCGGGAAAGCAGGAGATTAAGGTTCGTATCCAGGCTGGGACAGATAGATTTTTTGTTCTATTCCTTCGCATTAGTTGTTTAAAATATACGTAGGATAAATTACCACAAATAAATTAGTATTTACCATTTATAATGGCCTTATTTCGTATGCAATTTCTGAATTTTTCATTTTAAAATTTTATTTTCATCAATTTTTGCTTTACAAATTAAATATTGCGATCACTTAAGACACTGCTTAATCATACCTGACGTAACAGATACGTCATTTCGTAACAATGCCATCCATTGTATCCAATGAATGGGAGGGAAGAAGTACACCGCCGCAGGGGAATTGCAGCGCGCCCTTTATGAAAGGAGAAGAAAAGAGGACTCAATGTCCTTTGTGGATCTCTTTCAAGTGGCAGGAAGCGAATTATTCAAAATCCCGTCAAAGAAGTAAGAGCCTGTCAGGGAGCAGGAGGAGACCGGGATATATATTATGGATACAGGGACAGCAGTGGCGCTAGCCCTATAGTAAAACCCACCCTCTCCAGTCCTAAACCCAGTCCCCAACCCCCCAAGATAGGAATGTCTCTCGGAGAGATACCTCACTGCTGGGGAAGGATATACCTGTATTTATACTCTTTTGTCATCCTAGAAAAAGTCTTCTAAAAAAAAATAAAATTTTAGTTGAAATTATAAGAAAACTCAACAAATCTGCAAGTAAGTTTCGTTTTTCTTTCCTCAGAGATCATATTTTTAATTTTTTGACAAATCAAATTAAAAATAAGCCCTTCAATTGAGTAATATTCTAAATATGAAAATTAGTTTGAATTTTAACTTGTCCAAAAATTCAGAATAATTCTGTAAGGTTCGGGGAAAAGATTGGTATTCTTTGTCATCTCGGGCTGCCGAAGAAAACAATAGTATAAGTAAAATGATGATGTAGACAATAAAAGAAAAACTCAAGATAAGGCAAGGTTGGCTTTCAAATATTATTATAAGATATATTACTCCTTTGGAATAAATTACAGGTAAGGAGCTATTATGATACAATACAAGACACTGTACTTATCTGTAACAATATTCGGCCGTAGTCGTTGAAAATCTGTAGACGAGAAGACGTTACACCACAATTGGTAACGGTATATGCCATAAATAGCCTATTTTAGACTAAAAGGTAGTTAACTCAAACAGAATTTCGCCAAATTTGTACTTGGAAAAGAGTAAATAAATAATTTGATCTTAAAAGACAAACATTTTCTCAGGCCTATCAAAAGCAATGGGGTTGAGGGGGATGAAATTCTTGCTCTATTTGATGTAAATCTTCCTTATTATTCGTCTATTGTAAACATTTCAAAGAATACAAATGGTACAATCACAATTACACCCGTTCGTCTTCTGATGATCAGGAGTAAGCCAAATCTAATAGGATTCATAGTAAATTTATTCAAATTAAGGCCTAAAACTATCATCTATCAATTTCACCTATTCCATTTTTTTATAATATTCGATTAAATAATTACCATAATAAACCTACAATGGATATATAGTAATTCAGTCTTCCTTTACACTCCCACCTGTTCCGAACGCATCATTCGATTCTTGTAATGAAACCATTCAATTATTTGAAAAAGCAAATCTAAATATGAAATTTAGTTTATATATTTGAAAAATAAATATCCTATATAATCTTATTGGTATGTAATTCTCGTAAAAATGTTATTAAACAACTGATGAACAGCTACACTATAATTTTTTTATTATTGTTGTTATAGCTCTTTGAAAAAGGAAGAAATTAGGGATTTTTTCATTTTCTTTTTCTGCAAACTACCCTCACGACTGACTCCAGCCATTAACTAACTCTCATAATAGTTATAGCTATTGTAGTATAGCTCATAAACAAGCTCGAATGTAGTATTTACTTACTTTATATGAAATATGGCGGAATTTAGAACAATCACAGACAAATATATACTCTACACAAATATAAATATATATTTGTGTAGAGTATATGATTACATTTCTTACAAAATTGTACTTTCATTCATATATAATAGAAAAGTGGAAGTAAAACAAAAAATACACTGCCTATTTATTAATGCCCAAACAAGAGAGACAAAAATATAGCAATGTTGATGCAAATATATTTGAAGCCCAGTGAATGTAAAGCGGAGGAGATGAAACCAAATTTAGTTTTTGACACAAACTAATCCATAACTCTTTGAGTGCTACAGAAGGATTGGTAAAAGTTAATACATTCCTAAGGAGGGTTCTGTGGAAGAATTTGCATAACGGGCTGATTTGAATAAATTTCTCATAGTCCCATTAATTGACTCTAATCATATTCTGACAGAGCTAGAAGTTCACATTTTGAAGTGTTCAGTTCCTCCAACTCTCCTTTTGATCAGAAGAAAATTAAACTTACGAGGAGGGTTGTATCCAATAAAAGTCTTTGGAATGCAAACGCTACTAATAGAAACTAAAGAAAGCGAGTAAGGGTGCACATTGATGAAAAAAAAAAAGTACCCCAAGGAAAGCGTAATAAGGATATAATTACAATGGGGAAGAGAAATAAGAAGGAGAGGGGATGGAGGGGGGTTATGAAAGCTTCAGATTTGCGAAGGTATTTGCAATTTAAAGTGCCTCTTGTCTCAGCGGAAAGGTCCCATCCAGAATTTACTTTGCGACTCTCACTACCAAGCCTCTTTTATTAATATTCATACTCGAGCTTGCTCCTCGGCCCTTCTTACTTCTACGTTTGTATCTCTCTCTTTGTCCAGGGAGAGAGAGAGAGCCAGTCAGACTCTGTTTGGCTAGAGACCCCGCCAGCCTTTGAAGTACCCGCTACAACTCACTTCCTCATAATATACAACAAAGGGAATAAAACACACCCCTCGGCGTACAACTTTCGTGTTCGCACAACTACAACTAAGCAAAGAGGATTTCGTTACCCCATGTTTCAGATACAAAAGTACTACTTTATCTGATTAGGACAGTGGAATCAGGAGCTTACATCCCACCCTCCCTTAAATAAGTGAATTTCCCGCCTCTTTATAGAAAGGTATTGTATTCATCTTCAGAGAATTTCCCTCTTCAATAAACATAGACAGAAATAAGAAATGTTTAACTTAGTCTATGACTTAGGGAACGAAAAAAATAATACTATGTATCCCAAATCGTTCTCATAATTGGATAGACATCATTTATTTTTATTTAAAATAAACAATATTATTTTCATTAAGTCACAAGTGTTAAACTCTGAATTAACTCTTTATTTAAAAAAAAAGTTATCTGTACATTTTTACACTTAATTTTTTGATGGGGTACATTGTTGTTCTTCCTCGTCTATCCCGGGCCTTAACCCGTCCTCAGAGAGGAGCCCAGGTTAACCCGCGATAGACTATCCGGCACCCATCTTCTCCTTATCCTAGGATAAGAAGGAGACTAGGCAGGGAGTCAAGGAGGGATTGAGAGGGAGAGAAAAATGCCAGTGCATTCACTCCCTAGGTATTAAACTAACTGACTGGAGTAGGAGGTCCCTTGGCCACCTCCTCTTGAGTCGTCAGAGAGGGTTGTCGGGATGAATGTGGGATGCCAAGGAGAGGACTAGAGGATTTGGATGTCCTTGGATGTTTGTGTGGAACTTATCAAATCTGGAGGGGATGAGCTCGGAAACAAAAGGTACTTGCAGGTCAGAATGGACGGTTTTATTGGATACGTAGGGAGGAGTGTTGAGGATTGTGCGAAGGCCTTTGGACTGGAACCCCTGGATGAATCTCATGTTTGATGGCTTCGCTGTGCCCCACAATTCTATACCATATGTCCAGATGGGTCTGATTAATGTTTTTTAAATAGTTATTTTGTTTTCTATTGTTAATCTGGACCTGTGGTTCAGCAATCTGTAGAGCTGTCCAAAGCGTCTGTTTAGCTCTTGTCTCTTTGTCTGTAAGTGAGTAGTGTTAAACTGTGATAATTTTCAGATATACTGAATAACAAAAAATGCATAAGAAATATACATCAATAAACGTATACAAATAACAAAACCATTTAACGATGAGAGGGTGGAGAAGTTCTCGGCCTGACCCAGACAAGAAAGAAATTAAAACACAAAACACATATTACTTTCTTAATATAATATCCCTTATCGCCAATATATTTATTACATATATTTTTTAATTTTTAAAGGCCCCAATATGTATAATTTTTTTAATAAATTAAATGTGCATCAATAGCCTCTTTCAGTGGGCCTCACATCGCCTTCCCCTGAGGTCCTTTTTGTGATTCGGGGGAAAAAAAAGTGATCACTGGGGACTATATCTAGGCTGTAAGGAGGATGGTTGATTAAATCAAAGCCCAGGGTATCAATCGTGGCTATCAATTGACAAAAGGTGAGCAAGTGGCAATGCAATGGTAAGTGCATACTGATGAAATGAACATCAATATCCTCTTTGATTTGGTCGCCTTACTCTGAGGTCCTTTTTGAGATCCGGGAACAGAAGTAGTCACTTGGGGTAGTCACTAGATCTGGGCTGTAAGGAGGATGGTTGATTAAATCAAAGCCCACGATGTCAATCGGGGCCAACACTCTACGAGAGTCGTGCAAGTGACTACGCAATGGTAAGTGCAAACTGATGAAATTATAAGTAATACACAAGAAATTACAAGATTATGTAAATTTTTGTGAATATAAATACTTATAAGATAAACAAATATCCTCTCCTTTATAGCTAGGCCGAGAACATGACAACCCTCAGTAAAAACAAAACATTAATATCAAATTGTTTACTTTAATAAAAAGGTAAGTAAATGTTTTTTTTTTTTTTTTAAATCTCTAATCTCTTGGCAAAATAAATCTTTTAGAACAGCCTTTTTTTTTTTAGATATCTTTAGCTCTGTAGATATAATGTTCCAGTAGCTGGAGTGACGAGGAAGATGTAACTGTCGGATAGAGCGATGCCTCATCTGTCGTACGGAAGGAGCAGACGCCACTGGACAGCCAATTTCCTGCCCGAATCAGCCAGAGGATGGAGATAACTTCTGTCCTGCTTCTTACAGGGGTTCCAGGCACAACTTTGCCCTCAGGACTCAGGATTCCCAAGGAAATAACCAAACCTCCCTTCAACTTCTAACATATTTCATGTAAGGAAATTAAGCTCTATTAAGCGCTAGGAAACAATTTTCGAGTATTTGTTTTCAATCTTTACCGACCAATGTCCCCTAAATATCTACATATATATATATATATATATATTTGAAGCCCAGTGAATG
>KZ807153.1:526929-555416 GCA_000696205.2 Oncopeltus fasciatus
AACTGTTAATTTATAAATTAATTAATATAAGATAGTCATGCTATTATTAAAGTGCTTATAGATGTAATTATAGTTTTTTTAGTTTAAAAAAGAAAAAAAAAGGAAAATTAAGATAATATTTTTCTGTATTAAACCTGTTGTCAGGGCAAACTTGTGCTGACGGCTTATTATTATTGTGACATTATATGTCTTAGTAACTTTAAATAATTCAAATGAAAACATCTGTCTTTTTTTCTTTTTTCGAAAAATAAAATACAAATTTTTATTTAAATACAGTAAATACAACAGTCCTTCAGTAAAGTAATATACAAAGTACTAACTGCATTACAGAACAGTTTCCCAGCAAAGGAAAATAGAAAAATAACAAAAGACGTAAGACTCTACGTATAATGCAGTTTTTAACTCTTCAATCTTCTTTCATTGGAAATTTTTATAATTAGAAATAGCGAAGAGATAGAGAGAAATAAAATTAAATGGAGTGTTTTTTTTTTGTTTGTTTTTTACTGTAGATATTATTATTAACTTGTTTTTGTTGGGGTTAGTCAAGGTAGATCCAAAAAATACATCTTTTTCAACAGCCTTGAATATGGCTTACAGTGTAAGACGAAGCGTTGTCAGATCATTTAATTTTTTTTTTTTTTAATTTTTATTCTTATGACATTCAACAGCTCTGTAGATGGCTTACAATGTAAGCTGCAGGAACTTAGGCAGATAATTTTTAAAAAATACACAATTTCTTTTAAATTTGTATTTCTTGTATCTACCTTGACCGAACCCCAACAAAAAAACATCTAATAGAGATATATTAGTTTCACTATCTACCAAGTAAAAGCTAGAGTATAAAATTACTGGTCTACAAAATCCTACCCTAACCGAAGACTTTCAAATATATAAATAAACTCCCCTGTAAAAGTATAAAATAAGTAGTTTAGAGACTGGCCGGTGAAGTTCTCATCGCTGTACAAGTTTAGCCAGATAAATCCCGAGAAAGTTTGCCAGTTAGTAAATGAAATGTGTACGCTTCGTAAGAACTAAATTCTTATCTCTTTGGAAAGTTTACAGAGGTGGCAATCACAAACTCGCTCTAGCTAGAGTAAACCGTGTATTTAAATTAAATCCCCCTTTTAGCCATTGTATTCCCCTCCATTTATTCTAGCTTTGTGCATACTGCAAAAGGGTGACGGGAAATGGAATTTTAAATAACCCGAAGTACAGTGACCCTTTCTGAATTAAGTTTCAAAGCAGAGTTAAATTGCAAATGGTTAAATAGATTGCAAAAAATAAAAAAAATTTCTTTACTTCCTCCTGGATTTACTCAGCTAAGTGTACGCGCGAAAACAGAGGAACATACAAGCGCATTCAATATATGCGTGTTGGTCCATCTTCCCTGAGGTGATAAACTGAGTATGACTTAAAGAGAAAGGAATGTGATCCTTTGACATTTCTGTGTCGTCTTCATGAATAAGGATATAAATGGACTAAACATTTCATATAATTTATATTTTAAATAAGGATGAGAGAGATTACAAATAAAATTTAGAAATGTAAAGAAACGAATATAATTTGGAGGTAAAATATGATACAATGAATTTCGATTGACATAAAGCCAGTAAAAATAAAAATGGGTTGCGACTTCTTTAACATTTTTATTTCCGTTCATGAGTAAAAAAAAAAGAAGCTTTTAAATAATAATACATAAATAAATAATGTATCGTAGAATTTCGTTGCGCTAAAAATAATATTTTCCTCTCCGGGTAAATAAATATATATGAAACGATATTGTTTTGTCAAACCTCCGTTTTAAAGGATTTTATTATTTAAAGGAACAAGAGAAATCATATCGAATAACGAATATTTTTACGATACTAACAAAAGGTCGTCAACTGATAATTTTTACCTAATGAGGAAAAATTGTATTGTGTGTTTTCAATTTCGTGGTTAAATTAAATCTGTCCCCTTTAATGAAGAATGGGTATTCCCAGTAGCACACTGGGAATCCTCTTAATTAATACAGAAGCACAGAAAAACAGCTGTTGGTTCACCTTCATTTTAAACCTATAGTAATCAAATTCTTCACGACTCTAAGCATCACAAAATATTTTTTTTTTTTAAAGCACGTAAAAGGGAAGTAATACTCATTTCTTTCTACTTATGGATTGGTAGTCGGTGGGGAGGGGTGGGGGTAGGGGGATGGTTGAAAGCGAGAAATAAGAATCTGCCTGAGCAGTGGCAGAGGAAAGTAAAAGAATCGTCGAGGGAGAAGGAGAAGCTAATGAAGAATTAAGCACCAGGACCGTATGAAATAGTGCGAGGGAAGTAAAGAGGGGTTGGGTTTGAGGGGGTGGGAGGGAGGGTGGAGGAACTGCGTGGGGGGGGGGGGGCTTAAGTGGAGAAGGAGGTAGAGGGGAATTGTTTTGTTCGCATTTATTTTCATTCCGGCTGAAGGGGCCTTCCGTTGTTTCTACTCAGGCGCGGGCACTAAGGAAAGGGGGGTCATGGAGTAGGGGTGAAACATTCAAATTAACCTCCCCTCGAAACATTTGCGTTCCCCCCTCCCTCACCATCCCACATCTACCCATACACACACCACATAGCCAGACCATCCAAGAGATCCTAATTTAATATCAAATATAAAGTAATAAAGACCTGAGATTTACTTTACTTTCTATGAAATAAACAATCTTTTATTTAAAAAAAATTTGACAAAGTAATGAGATTCCAAACTATTCACTAAAATTAAATGAGAGAAAAATTTAACTAGATAAAAACATATTATTTTTATTCACAAAATACCTCAATGACATTTGACTTTTCTCAAATTTTTAAAATTATTTGGCCATAAAAATATGGGAATTATTTAGCCAAGAATATAAGAAAGACCACTCATTCCACGACACATACACACATAGAAGTAATAGCTTCTAATAAATTTTTTTTTTCATACTATATTCGTAAATTTATAAAATTGTATGTGTAAGATAGGAGTTAAATACATTTTTATCAAACTCTTCAAAATGAGGTTGTTCTAATGAGATTTTTTCGGAAATGTTTTTAAACGCACGCGCATGTGTTTGTGTCAACGGTCTAAAGCCCAAGAGGATTTTAGTTTTTTCACAAGCAAGTAGATATCTAACTAATTTTTAGAGCAAGGGAACAGAATAAAAAATCTAACTGTCTCAGCCAGGACTCGAACCTAGATCTCCTGCTATCCGGGCCGGTGCATTTACCAATTATGCTAACCTAAGCATAATTGGTAAATGCACCGGCCCGGATAGCAGGAGATCTAGGTTCGAGTCCTGGCTGGGTCAGTTAGATTTTTTATTCTGTCCCCTTGCTCTAAAAATTAGTAAAATTTACGTGGAATTAAATACGACAAAAAAATAATATTTATAAAATAGGTATTTAAGTTTGTTTTTGAAAATACACTATAAAGATTATGGGACATGTACAACTTCAAAGAATTAATGATTTGTTAAATCCTCATAAAAATATAAGGAAAAGATTCTATTCCATAACCAGCGGTTTGTATTATAAAATTATTAAAACTGTGTTACAGCATCATATGATTATGGAAAAAATACCTTACATTATAATCATTTTGTCATTGCTGTGTAAGACTTCTATTTAGTACATCGAAATTGTGTATGGCGATCTGCAAAGGGAAGTAATCGGAAATTGATATAATTTGTTGCTTTTTCTAAAATATTAATTCCAACAATCAATGAATTAAACAAAGAAGAATACATATTTTAACTAGTTTATTAGTTAAATCCCCTCATTTCAACATTGAAATTATTTTCCTATTAATTTAAACATTTTAGGCGTAAAGAATCACTTAAAACGTTCAAAGATATTGACTAGACTTATCATTAAGTAGCCATTTTGCTTGAGAACATGGTTTTGCGTTGAAAACGAACTCATGAAGCTAATTTACACAGAGGGGTTGTGACCTCCGGGACTGAAGACAGGAATGGCAACCAGGCTGAGAGGATCCTCGATAACTCATTAATTTAAAATCGATTCCTCTGATCGAGATTCTTACAGGGCTAATCGAGATCCTGGAAGGGAGAGGCTAATTAGCGTGGATAAATACTTCCTCCTGGGGGAGATACCAGAAGCTGCCTCATCCTCTTAGCTAAATTCTACCCTGGATAATCCCCCGAGTATGGTTTTACGGAACCTCCGTCGCTCGAATGAGCAATCTTAGCTAGTTTTGGAGGCGCAGGGAATATTACATGACTATCTTCGTGAAAAAACTATACGCCTCTCTGTACATTCGAAATAATATATTTTGATTCAAATAATGATATTAGTTGTGGGATGAATTTCCGCGTTAAATTTTAAACAAGTAATGCAAAGGGAGCCAGAAAGAAATCTTACTATCTCAGCCGGGACTCGAACCCGGTCTCCTATTTTCCGGGCAAGTATGCTGACCACTGCACAACCGATAATAATAATAGATAATTTCTCCAACTCCCCACACTTTACTCCGTATCGAAATCCCCAAGTAAGACGAATATATCATTTTTTTTATACTTCTATTTAAATAATGATATTAGTTGTGGTATGTAATTCCATTTTTTGTACCTTTTAAGGGGCTAAGTTAACAGATGAGGTAGTAAAGACATTAAAATATATTTTACAAGAAATGCAAAGGGAGCCAAAAAAAAAAAAAAATCTTGCTACCTCAGCCGGGACTCGAAGCTTTCGGGGCTAATACGCTGTCCACAGCGCAGGTAGTAAGGTTTTTTTCCTGGCTCCCTTTGCATCTCTTGTATAAAATTTAACGGGTGATTACTTACCACAACTAATATCATTATTTAATTAATTAATTTTAATACTGAGTAGTAACAAATCGGTCATAGCCTCCCAGTTTGTTTAAAAGGTTAAGTTATTTTTGAGTTTCACGTAGGTGTTACCTCTGAATCTGTAGTCAAATATAACCTGACTGTCTGACCTGGAGTCTGTACTTGGACCCGCTGGATTCTGCTCATGATAATGTTTCTTTGTCTTTTAGAAATAAAAGTACAGCGCAATTAGGTTATTCAGTAAAGATTTATTTTCAAAAATAACAAATCATTAAACTTATATCCAGAAGTGATGGGTTTTCATGAAGTTTGAGTATCTTTGGCCTATTTATTACACCGTAGGTGTAATGTAATAAGGTACTACTTAATAATCTAAAAGGTTATTTCCATAAACAATGAATATAGAACTATCATACCTTCTATTATCCGTCTTCATTGGTTTCTGAAGATGGTTTGCAGAAACCAATGAAGACGGATAATAGAAAATATGATAGTACTACTTAATAGTTTAAAATTGAAAATAAAAAAATGGCTGTAAAACACCACCACTCATTTCGTAGCCAGTGGAGGCAGCCTCTCCCGCTACAGTTAAAGCGCACCTCATNCAGGTAGTAAGGTTTTTTTCCTGGCTCCCTTTGCATCTCTTGTATAAAATTTAACGGGTGATTACTTACCACAACTAATATCATTATTTAATTAAAATATATTATTTAGAATGGAGAGAGAGGCGCATAGTTTTTTTAAACGAAGATAGTCATGTAATAATGTTTAGTGCAATGGAACAGAATAAAAATCTAACTGTTCCAGCCAAGACTCAAACCTGGATTTCCTAGCTTTCTGGGCAGGTGCGTTACCATTTACGCTACCAAGACAAGCCTGATAAGTTATTAAGTTCCCCGTACTAGTGTCGAGAGTCTAACCTCCGAGGCAGACGAATATATCGTCTTATGCACGAAGGAGCTGATATTGTCAAGCTGTTTAAATGACTCTCGTAATTTACTTTTTAATTTTAATTTTATAAATATTAATTTTCTTGTAGTATTTAATCCCATTTTAACAACTTTTAGCGCAAGGGAACATAATAAAAATTGTTAAAATTTACGTGGGATTAAATACCACATGAAAATTAATATTTATAGTCATGTAATGTTCTAAGCGCCTCCAAAACTATGCCTAATTAACTTTCTGGTATATCCATTTTTTTATAAATCAATTTTGCTGGTTTATTATAGTAATAACTGTTATTTTTCCGATAGAGAGTCATTTCATTGCTGCTGGAATGACTTCAGGTAGATGTTTTAATTGGCTTTGAATTATCCCTTTGGTTAGTATTTAATATAAACACTTAACGAATGGGACGCTGGTGAATTCTCTTAGTTTATCATTCGAGTTCGGGAAGCCAAGGTATCGGACTGCACATTAAGCCAGAATAACTTGAGACCTGCACTCTAACACCCTCTTCATTCAATATCCCAGTCTGGGTGGAACTTGTCGTCACTTCCCGCCTCCAGTGCAAGTTACGCACGGGGTAGCTCCTTACTGAACAATACAGACCACCCCATCTCACTCTACCCCCCCCCCCCCCCCCAAGCCCTTATGAAATACAGCCTTCCCCGCCATAAATCTTCTTTCTCCCTTGTTTTGGTAGAGTGGGGAGGATGGGGGCACTGATTCCCTCCCCTTTCTGGCAAGCTCTTGGAGAATTGATCCAAGGAGATTTTTATTCTTCTTACAATTCTTCTTTGTCGTCGTCTTCAGAGGAATGATTGGGGAATTCTAAGTCCCAATGATAAATTAATATAATCTAATAGTCTTCACGAGACATCTTACTGAATTACCAGGAATATGACCATACTCGTTTCTAAAGTAAGCGATTCGTTTTTCTAAAACCTTCTGATTCTCACTTTATTTTTCTCACATAATATCATAAACAAGTAAAATATTGGAGGAAGTTACGAAACTTATCTTTCCTCAAACAACTGGAAAGAATATTTCAGTAATTGCATGTCTGTGAAAGTTAGATCAAAAGATTCGAAGAAAATGTTTGAAGTCCAAAAGCATTTTATTTCACGTCACACAGATGTTGCAAAATTAAAAATATTCCGCATAACTGTAAAGTACTAAAGATGAGTAGAATAAAAATGAATGGATAATACAGACTGCAAAAGAAAATCGGGGGAAATAATAATAAGAAAGGAAATAAAACATTTTTGAGGGTTTTTAATAAAATTTTAAAACTTTTATGTCAGAATATGACAAATTTCTGTTATTTTCTATAACCTAATATTAATAATTTTTCATATTATATTATTTAAAATTTTCCTACCCAATATTCTACTTATCTCCTCCAAAAGATCGCTCAAATACATTTTAATTGATTAATTGATTTTTTTAAAGAGTGATTATCTCAAAAACAGTAATCCAATGACAAGTGATTATGTGCAATTAAAATACATACACTCACGAGTTTGTGTGTGTGTGCATAAAACTTAAATGTTGTTGTGCTGGTTTAGAAGGGATTTATTTCTTTAAGCGCTAAAATACCGTATATATTAGATTTTTTTTTTTTTTTTGCCTCTTTGAAATTCCCCTTCCTCTTGGTAAATTTCAGATATTAACAAACTCGTCGAACGATTTGCTAAAAGGAATTAAAATACTGAATTTAATTTTAGTTTAATAAGGGTTTGATGAACCTGTTATACTGACAGATCTCAAAAATCCGGAAGGCCGTCTTTCTTTATCCTACTTAGGGCAACGCCATCCTCACTGACATAATGAAAGTAAATCCTAGTTGGAAACTTGGCAACTCATGGATTTAGAAAAAGGACTTGTGGAGCCGAGATACGAAACCAGTGCTTTGAGCATGCGAGTAACGCAAGCTCTTCACGAGAGAGGTAGAGGAGAGAGAGAGAGTGAGAGAGAGAGATGGGAGAGAAGAGAAAGATTTATTTAAAGCCGGAAATTAATGATTTATCTCTCTTTGGCCGAAATCAGATTATTTATGATAAGACTCAAAATTAGTTGTAATTCGTTTTTATATGAATTATGAATGAGTAAGTCGAACTTATAAGTGCAAAATATAATTTTTTAAAACTTACATTCTATATTCCTTTTACAATAATACATATAGTGAAGATACTGACAAATGTATTAAGACGATGATTAAGTACATTCCTCACGCTTCCTCCTCGGCTTATAAGGAGCCAGGGNAGAGAGAGAGAGAGAGAGAGAGAGAGAGAGAGAGAGAGAGAGAGAGAGAGGGAGAATGACAGTCTGGTTGGATGGGGGAAGACATTCAAAACTATTCGTAATATATCGAACTCAAGTTTTTCTTTCCTAGAAGTACCTTAATTAAAGCCAAGTACATGAACTCCCAGACACAGAAACCTCTTCCCAGCACTAAGCAGATATTAACCATTCCAACATCGTAAGAGGATGTTTACTTGCTTCTCATTCACACGGAACCAGCTCCATGTCAAGAGACCCTACCCTGGAAGAGAAGTTTGGTTTCAAACCTAAAACTGTATAACCTCAAGGAAGGTCTATGTATAGACAAATACATACCAAGGAATATCCCAGGACAAACAATATAGCTCATAAATCCAAGTGATTCACATCAACTCCTTATCCCACTTAATAGATAATACTCCCATAAGACTCAATTGATACTAACCTAGTGGATTGTTTGAAGTCAAGACAAGGAATTCCACGGGTTGAGCGAACTAAGTTCAAGTCTTTCGACTATCTAATTCATGTCCTGACAGTGACACAAAATTTAGAGGGCCAACTAAGTGTCTATCCTGAAGATATGGAACTCTTGAAGTATGTAGCAGGAGTTACTCGCATATTCATTCTATAGAATGAGTTTTTATCCTATAGGGTAGTGTGAAAAGAACTGTTGAGGTCCACACATACTTCCTCGTTCGGAGAAAGATTCTGTACTGCCAAAGAAGGTCAAATTACAAAACTTCAATTAATTCCACTCAACTGTACAAATTAACCTCATTTTGTAGTAAGTAATTATTATTATTTTTAAAAGTAAGAAAATAAGTAAGCAAGTTTGAAGAGAGGATTATCATGAAGTCGGTCTGGTAGTTGTGGAGAGTTTTCCTCTTCCAGTCACCTTATTTGCCCTGATGAAGGCTTGAAATTCAGGCCGAAACGTTGATTAAAATAAAAATGCTTATGGTTAAAAATTGGTTTTTAATTTTTCAACTACCAGACCGAATTCCTCATAATCTTCATAAAACTTGACATTCAATAAATTTACCTTCAAAGTAAGTAAGCTAGCTTTCGTCTAATGCCAAATTAACTAAAATAACAATATCAAAGAAATGCAAGGAAGTTGGAATAAAAAAATCTTGCTATCTCAGCCGGGACTCAAAACCGGGTCTCCTGCTTACAATGAATTATTTTTAAGAGTAAGAAAAGCAGGAGATCCGTGTTCGAGTCCCGGCTGAGGTAGCAAGATTTTTTCATTTTAACTCCCATGCATTTCTAGCATAAAATTCATCGTGGGATTAAATATCATTACTAAAATCATTATTAAAAATAATAATATTCTTTCTTAATATAATATTTACAATTGCATTGAAAATTCCTTTTTTGATAAAATGGATTTTATTTAAAAATTTGAATGTTCTACCATTATGTAAACAGGGGAAAGAAGAGGAGATAGGATCTGAGTTCAAATTTAGTTAATTAAATTTTCAGATTACTTTCTTTAAAGAAAAAAAATATTGTTCAAAAGGAGAGTTTGTTGACCGTAGATATTATTCTAAGATGATTTTAGCTGGGGTTCGGTCAAGGTACTACCTTGACCTAAAATCATCTTAGAAAAAAAATATTGGTTTATTTTTTTTTAAGAACTCTTTTATTTTCGTTAAAATGCAAAATCTTTATTACCCTGTTTTTTTTTTGTTTGTTTTTTCACCCTATCTCGTCTCCGTTGTAATATTAAATTAATCACTTAGACCTCCTCGCCCCCATCGGTATGCACCTTTATTTTATTAAAGCTTCCGCTAGATCGCGCGGCAATTCACTTCATAACTCATAGATAGGGGCGCCAGGGTAGCTCAGGGGATTCGTTCGGTTGTCGCAATCTTGACGCTGCAGGTTCAAATCCCACTCTGGACGAGCTTTTTTCTATTATAAAAAATAATAAATAGGTAGTCCCTCTCTTTATGACCCTATGTGACAGAAAGGGAGGCTAACACAAATAAATAAATAAAATAAAATCAATAAATACAAATAAAATGAATTCGTAGATATGTTACCTATCATTTGTTATGGTTTTCACGCCACGTATAATAGCTCACTTACTGGTAAGTGGTCTAAGAGATATGTACACAAGGTGTCATACAAGGTTCAATGCCCACTGAAAAGTTGTACGTTGTACGTTTTCCAGTGGTATTGTCTTCATTTTAAAGAGTCATTTCTACAATATTTCCAAAAATTTTACAAGTACACACTGATGTGGGTATTTCAGTGGGTATTGCACTTTTCTAGCATATCACAGCCACTCTACTCGGGGGAAATCCACGCACTAGATAAATTGAAAAATACGAGCATCCGATGGGGTGAGAAGGCCAATAAATGCATTTCCCTGTTTCAGTAAACGAGTCATGAAGTAAGCAAGTCGTCCCGTTATTTCTCAATATGGTGATGGTGGAGGGGAGAGGGGGGGTTCGGGAACCGAGACGAGATGCCCTACCAACCCTTCCGCAAGGCATATTGAAGGAGGCGCACGGCGAACGAGGAAGCGGAAGGGGAGAGTGGTATTACATTTGTACAATATTACCTTTTAGCCCCCTCCCCCCCAACAATATTGACCCCCCCAGGCGGCCACTCAACCTAGCCTTCTCTCGAGATAACCTTCTTTTTAAGCGTTCCCCGCAGGCAAGCGCTCCCCCCAACAGGAAAGATCCAATTGCCAAGAAGCCATAATGAAACTGGAATACTTTTTCTTTCCACTTAGCGTAGTATTGCTATAAACATTCCTTTCTAGACGTAGCTGAGTAGTCAAATAACGTCAACTGACAGGGGAAGAAAAGAAGTAGGATATTTCAGTTCCTTTTTCAAAACAAATGAGAGCAAAAATATTGATGTAGTAATGTACAATAATAAATCATGAATAAAATAAATGAGTAATGATAAATAAAACATCATTGTCTCCTTAAATCCTGTACAAAAACAAACTCATTTCTAATATTTCAATTTTTTCCTAAACGAAACAAAATAATTTTTTAATTAAAAAAATATATTACAAAGTAAGCCAAAATGTTATCATTCACATTTGGCAATTTATTTAGATCCTGGTTAAAACCCTTACCATTATTCGTAGTGTAATAGTTATTATGTATTCGAATGTGTTAGCTAGGAATGCATTAGGCAAGTAAACGCAGGAAATGTAGTAAGATATTAAAGAGCAGGGGGACAAAGAGCTGCTGCCAGGCCGAGGGAGGAGGGGCGAAGTAGGCAAGGTCATCGTCCTATCTCTGTGGAGGGGTCTCACCGAGGTAGAAGAGTGGAGAGAGGGGATCTGTGACGTCACAAGGTCAGCGGCTCGCTCCAGCTGGCCCGCGTCCCCTCTGCCACCTGGATGGACAGTCTGGGAGGTGCAGCCTTCTAGCCGAGTAAGTCCCAATGTGGGACATGTACAAAGTACAAGGCAACTTCACCATATGAATGAACTCATAGGAAACGAGTAACTCAATATGGTTAAATACAACAGATAATATAATTTCTCTAGTAGATGCTTTTTGTTGGGGTTCGGTCAAGTTAGACCCAAAAATACAAATTAAAAAAATGTGTATTTTTTATCTCACAACGTTTCGGCTTACATTGTAAGCCATCTTCAGGGCTAACATGAAGGCGAGAGGGGACGTAGTGTCACAAGGATCCCATTTTCATGACTGAGAGATGACTCTAACATGTAATAATAATATCTACGGTCAAAAAACTCTCCATTTGAATATATTTTTTTCTATTTTAAAGGTGTCAAATTAATTTTAAAAAAATATCTTTGGAAGATGGCTAGACATGCCTCAGAAAAAAAGAATTTTACCAAAGATAAATAGGAAAAAGCTAATAGTTCCCTTCAAATTTGTATTTTTTTATATATTTGCCTGTTTATTTATGGTTAACCTTTATCGACTATTCAGAGAACCCAAGTTAAAATAATTCAGGCGCAGTTGTTTGCAGTTTTAAACTCAAATAAAAAACATGGGTCCTATGAGTTAGAAGTCAAAAGAACGATTAAATATTATAATTTTTTTATATATAAACTAAATGAAAATTATTGATGTAATGTAAAATTACAAAATTCACTGGAACTCTGACAAATTCTAGAAAGTAAGTAATACGCTGATCGAGTCAATTTTTTTTTTGTTATTACAAATTGTGTTTTTTCCGTCTTACAAATGTATCCAAGCCAATTCAACTTGTCCTTTTTTTTTCACAAATGGTATGTGAACAATTCCGTATATGTGAATGACAAATATCTTCCGATCTAAAAAATTAAATAAACTAAATTAATAAATTCCCGTCAATGTGTTTCACGTGAAAGATATAGGTAATTAAAATGTATTAAGAGAATGGTGAGTGTTGTAATAACGAATAATTTTTTTTATTATAGATTCACTTATATTGTTTATATTATTTTACTATTAACCAATACATTAAATGTTGTACAAAAATGTGTAATATTTTATTCTATTCCCTCTCATTAATTATTTAAAATTTACGTGGGATAATAAACCACAACTAAATTAATATTTATAAAAAAAATTTGTAAATTTTAATCGCTAATNTGAATAATTTTATTTGAGTTGGATATTACCCCTAGCAGGTGTGTGTAGTATTCTCTTTGAAGCATAAGTTAATATTAGTGGGGATATAGTTCATTTGTTAAGAAATTGTTCGGAAAAATAGTTCGGATCTCGCAACCCTCTGCTATTATTGATAAACAAAAGTTATCAGTCTCTCTCTCTCTCTCCATTACCCTAAATGTTTGAAAGAGAGGCCAACTATATATATATATATATAAAAGTGTGTTTGATTCAATTATTTATTTATGTGCTCCATTAGCAAATCACACACACACACGTGCGCGCGCGATAAGCAGTATTTCATTATAAGATGCAGTTAACGCTCAATAAGAAGGCAATGAAAAAAAGTAACAAGCAATAAATTAAATTATCGAACACTACCTAATAAATGTACATAAAAAGTATAGCTAATGTATTTCAAG
This sequence comes from Oncopeltus fasciatus, assembly GCA_000696205.2. Lineage (NCBI taxonomy): Eukaryota > Metazoa > Arthropoda > Insecta > Hemiptera > Lygaeidae > Oncopeltus > Oncopeltus fasciatus. The sequence continues at coordinate 539,989 of KZ807153.1, forward strand.
GGAATAAGGAAAATAATTTCATTTATTTTTATGGATTTTGACTGACACTTCATTTAGAATTACGTCGCCTTATTAACATCATTATTATATTATATCACGCTTAAGTTGTTTAGTACTCTTAGTTATGGAAATACCCTATTACGTCTCAAACTCCTTACTCCACAATGACCTTAAAATCCCTTTAGTTAAAGACCTCATCATAACCCGTTTTAATAAATTCCACTCTGACCTTTCCATGCATCCCAATCCTTTAGCACAAACTCTATCTAGTATTACCCATCCTAATAACCCACCACGTAGCCTGAATAGAAAATGGCAATACTTCATTGCCAACACTTCCTTATAATAATATGAAAAATACNTACATACTTATTATATCTTTTGAGAACACATTGCCAGATGCACGCTGCGCATGATGTAATTCGTAAATAGTGTTTAGAAAAAGTTATAGAAATATACGAAATGAATTATTTTTTTTAAAAAATCAAGAAAGTCATCACATTGGTTTAGTTTTTAATCAACCAATGGCCAATGGCACTTAATTTTTTTCCATTTATTTTAATAAAAACATTAAATTAAAAAAAATGCATAGTACGTTATATTTATGTAGACAATAATACGAAGGCAGAACAGGCAGATGGCCTTTTTTAAATTAAATAAATTAAAATTGTGATACATCAGAATTAATATTAATAAAAACTAAAATTTTTCCATAAGAAGCATGTGTAATTTAATGAAAATAATGAGAATTCCTCATTGAAATACTTGAATTTGAAGAAAAGTTAAGCTGCCCAGAAATAATTTTACAATTTATGGTTGACCATTTGTTCCACTACTGGAAAAATGTTTTTGAAAATATGTATTAACCGAAGAATTAAAACATATATAAATAATTAATCTCATTGTTATGTATACTTCAGTAGTGTAATTCGGTTGATTACTCTTATTTTATTCGTCAAATATGGTACAAGAAGAAGTGAAATACCAAATTGTCTTTTATATTACTTTATTTTACCGTACTATTTTATTGCACTGTTTTATTTAAGTATAATGTATTTTATTTAATTAATTAATTAATTTTAATACTGAGTAGTAACAAATCGGTCATAGCCTCCCAGTTTGTTTAAAAGGTTAAGTTATTTTTGAGTTTCACGTAGGTGTTACCTCTGAATCTGTAGTCAAATATAACCTGACTGTCTGACCTGGAGTCTGTACTTGGACCCGCNTATCGCAGAGACAATAAAAAATCTAAGAGTTCTTGACTGACAAGGATTTAATAATAAAATGGTGAGTTTATGACCGTAGAGTAATCTAACTAATAATTTAGTAGATGTCTTTTCGTTGGGGTTCGGTCAAGGACGGTCATGAACTTAGGATCCAGGTGACACGACGTACCCCATCGCCTTGATGTAAGCCCTAAAGACGGCTTACAATACAAAGCAAAACATCGACAGATAATTAAAAAATACATATCCTTTAAAAATTGTATTTTTTTAATTAACCTATACCAAACCTAAACCAAAAAAAAAATAGAAGTTTATTAGAAATGTTAAAGCTTTGATTTGATAAATTTAGATAAGCTGTCTGGTATTGTTTTCTCTTCAGAAAGTACATCACTCCGGCCATGTTTCACAACTGTGGCAGAAACCTGAAGACAGGTTAAGTAAGAAGAAAAGTGAGAGATTCTTCAACATTTATAAGGTTGATTCAGAGTCACTGGGCAACATAGACCAAGGACAAGGATTAGCTGGTATGTTGTTATATAATTATTGAGAAAGATGACTGAGAATTAAAATTTTCTGTAAGGAAAATATTGTTTTAAATTTTAAGTGCGAATAGACACAGGCTACATTCAGCTAAAAAACAATTTACTTGTATTAGATAATAATAGTATAGAAATTTACTCCTGGATAAAAAGAGATTACATAGTGTAGTAGTTATTTTTTAAAAATTTTATAGTGCTTAAAGTTATAATTCAAATTAATTCACTATATAAGTTGAACAAGGTTCTGAAATATGTACTGATGTCAGATTTAATATTAAATGCAAACTATAAATATTCACAAATATTAAACAAAATATAGCTAATTTTGTTTCGTATTAGATACTGTTCTTGGTACTGAGATAGAACATAATTTTAGCGGCTGATTTTAATTTAAATATTTATAATACTAATGTTATAGTAGTTTTCTTAAATATGTCTATTTTAATTTACGTAAAAGCAATTTTCTAGCAAAATCAATGTTTTTTTGTTGTTTTTTTGTATCCGATCATGGAGAATTGACATCTTGTTTAATAGGAATATTTGCACATAACAGATAGATCGTTATAACAGATCAAAATAGACAAATAAATGAAGTAATAAATGACAGTTATCATATATATATATACATGTGTTTGGCCACGAGAATGGATAATGTCCGAAAGCGCTCGCCAACAGAAGATGGTTTGCAGAAACCAATGAAGACGGATAATAGAAAATATGATAGTACTACTTAATAGTTTAAAATTGAAAATAAAAAAATGGCTGTAAAACACCACCACTCATTTCGTAGCCAGTGGAGGCAGCCTCTCCCGCTACAGTTAAAGCGCACCTCATTATATTCAAAAAGGTTTATCATTTTATTTAATAATGTTAGTGAAAATGTTTAATTTATTTGCCGCATTATAATAGCATACTGAATATGTCATTATTAAACTAATTCAAAGTACAGGTGGCAGTGGACCACAATGGCCGCTAGTAATTCATATCCCAATGTCAATTAGATAGTCGCGAGTGTTCATACGTTCATGAAATGTCAGGGTGTCACGGACGTGGACGACTTTCTGTTGGTGTGTATCATTAAGTATTCGCAAAATATTATTTGACTCGGTTATTTTATTTTATTTTTTAATTTTAGTCGGAAATTTTTTTAAAGTAATGTACTCTAATAAAACATACACAATATTTAAATACATAATAATGTAAGTTCATACTCTCTATAATTTTAGATATTTTCCGTTTTGAGCAGAAAATAGGTTTTTTAATTACAATTGCAATAAAATGAAACACAACAATAAACATAGCACATTCACATATTTTCCAGAAGCATTTGATTTTGATGCAATGAGAGTGCCTAACTGGCCTCTAACTTTGTAGTAATTTAAATTTACCTTTGAGTTCAATTTATAAAAATTTTCTTCATTCTTTCTTAGGAATAGTGAGGTGTTAAAGATATATCGCTGCTACCAATGTGCCTAATAAAATATTTGATTTTTGTGTTTATACTTAAAAGAATTGGACATTTAGTTTATAGATATAGTTTTTAATTGAGATATTTTAAACTACGTGTGAGAAAATTTAAACATGGTAATTTCAGTATATTGAGGCAGATTCAGAGCTATACTTAGACATTCACTACTTTGAATAAATTGCAATTTTCTATATTTAAAAAAAAAATATGTATAACTCAATACAAGACATGCATAATTACCTATTGATGACCAGATTGATGTTTTATATAGTAATTAAGAAGCGTATTTTCTTCCCATAAAACTGTATATAGTTTTAATGAGACAGCTGAATGATTCAAAGAATGTTGAAAAAGAAAATTCAAAATTAAACATATATAAGTTATTACTTTTATTCCTTTTGAAAAACGATGAACAGTCAAGAAAACCTTTTAAGCATTTCTCACCAATGTTCAAATTTTTTTTTCCCCTCTTGGCGTGTCAACCATGGCGGTTATTAACGCCAAGTCCTTTGGTTTACAAACATCATAAATACAAATATTTACCCATTATTGTGTATAAAATAATCGATTATATAGATTATGCGAAGACAAACCATGCCCGTACAGGAGCCCCTCGATATTCAGTATTCAGATTGTCAAATCCTCTTATTTATCAAAGAGAAATTCAAAATTTGTATGTGGCCCCACCAGAGAGTACCGCACTGACAGATTAATTTATAAGGTGGTACACGTGAGCTTACTGCCTTTTTCTATCAGCTGAAGTAGCGTAAATAAGCCTTCTTCAGTGCCTTTGATCTTCTGAAAGTGACAAGTCGCTTGTACTAGTTTAAGGGATGAAATGTTGATGAATACTCAGTTTCAGACAGACAGATGAGATTCCTCTGCAGTTGTTTAAAAGTACATATATAGTTGAAACTTCCTAATAAAATTCAAGATTTTTTCTTCTTCTACTAATTGGCAATCCCCTCAACTTCTTATGCGTATAAAACAAATTTCATAAAACTTTCTTTTTATCCTCCAAAAGTCTATTCGAAATTCGCAAACAGAATATTCAGTTCCGAGACAGAATAGTCAATATATTCTAGTGAATATTCCGTGGAAAGAAATACAGAGGTAGATGTTTTTGGGTTGGAATTCCGTCTAGGTAGATCCAAGAAATGCTAATGACAAAGTAGAGATTCTTAAAATTTTTGTATTTTTTGGATCTATATTGAACGAACCCCAACTACAAAAAATCTGCTAATAAACTCTACGGTCAAAAACTCTCCGTTAGAAATACACTGGGTTCCCCTCCCCCAAAAAAAAACCGTCTAAAATACGACAAATTACATACACTTTTTAAACTGATCTCCATAGAATAATTCTCTAATAAATACGTTCTGCAACATTGGGTTTTTACTCAGTGAGGAGGAATTATTGAAAGGACAAGTCTACCTACACGACACTTGTAAATACAGGTAGAAGCTAGTAACTCCAAAAGTATCTCTATATTACGTCAATGTAGTGTTTCCCAAATAAATCAGAAGTTTACCCTTATAAAACACAAAATAGAATTAATATTTTATTTATGAATCAATCTTACGGTTAATATATAATAACATCCAATACCCACCAATATAACACTCAATGATACTCATTCGTATATTATAATATAATACTCAGTCCATTAATTTAACGCCCACTGATATCATTAAAAATACAATATAATACCCTTTGACATCATTGATCCAATATATTATACAATACACATTTATATAATATAATACGCAATATTCATTGATATAATTAACTACCCATAACATCCATATTTAAAATTTATGAAATATTAAACTTAAAATTATTTCAATTAGTAATTTAAAATTATTTCAATTATTAATTTAAACCTCAACAAAGAATGGGTAATATTAAAAAAACAATCAAATTAGAAAATTCACATATTTATTAGTGTATTGTTGGTATTATTATTAGTATTATTGAAACAATTTCAAATACAATAAGTATAAGACATTTTTTTGGGCTATCTTGTATAAATAAAACTTAAAATAAGGTAACTTTTCTTGTTTTGTACACCCATGATTATCTGGTATTTTAATTTATTTTTGGTGGGAAATTCTTAGAGCAAATGGATTTCTGATTTTTCCCAAGAGGCACTGAAAGACCGGCAAACAAGTCCTTTGGAAGTGATCAGTAGGCCGTTCGTGAACGAGTCAGGCAGCAAGAGTAACTGCCTCTCTGCCGTCACTGTGTTGCGGTGGGGGAGAGGCAGTGTTGTTGAACCACTCGTTCGGGAACACTCTGACTTATCTCTGATCGATTTTCGTTTAGTGCCACCGACACCAACAACACTGCTCTGTGCACATAGCTACAGGGGCCTCCCTCCAGTCCCTCGCTCTCCAGCCCATCTGATTCGAGGGGATGCGATACTTGTTTTCTGCAACACAGCTGTTTAGCAACACACAACTACAAAATACTCTTTTCGTCATTCTTTCTATTGCTAGAACTCGTACAGATCACTCACACAGATATATATACACACATACATATATATATATATATATATATATATATATATATNTATATATATATATATATACAAACACACACGTGTGCAGGAGTCCGAAATGTTCATAATAATAAAATCAATCTCGGTGTTTAGGCCTTACTTAACTTACTTGTTCTTAATTGTTAAAAAATTAAAATTTCTAACTCTTGTTTTCAATAATACTTTTACGACGAACGGATAAGGATATATATTGGATCCATTGGATTAATTGGATTATACATACTTACATGAAGCGATATTCTTTGGAATTTATTACTTGAGTGGATATGTTTATTTAGTAAATTGTATTGGTTTTAAAACCGGTAGTACAGTCAGAGAATTGCTTGGATTCAGCTGAGACAACTAATATATTTATTTAATGAAGATTAATCCCAGTGTGAGAAGCTGCACACACGGTCAACACACTCGATGCGCCATCAGCCGAACGATTGTCTTCAGCTGGGCACGCTCTCAAGGCTTCTATTTGGCCCGTGTCAGCCGTGGAAGAAATCTTTTTTTTTTTTTTTTTTTTTGCAGTGTTGGGCTCCCTTTCAACCACTTAGGGTCATTGGAGGGAGGGGCTATCTACAGGTTGCCACCCCATTCTATACACTCATGGCTCAGGACAAGCTTCTATTTATAAATAAAAGATTGACCTGGTCGGTACTTGAACCCGCGGCGTCAGGATTGCGAGACCTGTACGGATCCCCTGAGCTAACCAGGCGCCCCTCGGTGGGAGAAATAAACGTGAAATAACACAGGCCATAACGTTGGAGTAGTGCGCCTTGCGAGGTGATAGGGCCCCCGGAGGGTGGGCCTCGGCCAATCGGAAGCGCACACAGCTTCTTGGGTAATTTACGAGCCCCAAGCACGCTTGAGTAATAGAAACATTTGTCACGGAATAGGCGACGGAAAAACGTGACTAATCGCGGCTAACGTTTTCCCCTCTTATATTGCCTATAAGCTCTTTAATAGTCAAATAAAACAGTTAAGTCCTCTTCGTTTTTATAGTTCATAGTCTTATAGTTTGAAATCCAATAAATACTAAGATTGCAGAGCCTTTTATATAAACTTAATAGATATAACTAATTGTGATTAGTTATATTAAAGTATTATTATATCTATTCATAGATATGTTAGTGATTCATTTTTTTATTAAAGGTGAATCCCTGAACATATTTTTTTTTTTTTCTACACAATTTTACATTATCAAAAATATGAGTATAATATTCCTACTTCAAAACTCTTTAAATATTACAAAAAAATTAAAAAATATAACACAACAAGTAATTAAACAGAAATTATATAAAGGTGTAAAACAGATTAGACTTTAACTAAATTTTTCTGTTCTTTAATTTAAAACCAAAATACTAAATGAATGTTACACATGTTTTAAATATATTTAATACAACTCAATAATATAGTTAAAAGAGCATATTAAAATGCTTTTGATTTTTCTTTTAGTAGATCTATCCCTTAAAACTCGTATAAATTTCAATCGATGTGGGTGCACTAGATCAGCAAAATGTGGTTTTAGTAGGTATTACCTATACCTATCGAAGCGGCTTATACAATTGGCTGACAGCTTAATGCTTTTTTTTTTTTCTATCTCTCTTTCTTTCTTTTTGTTATGTTAGAAAGATAACACATTTACGCTTGTAGGTATAAGGTCTTAGACATTTTTTTTTTTCCAATTTTCAAAAAAAAATTAGATGTCTTCAACCCCCAATATTGAGCCATTTTATGGCATTCTTCAATGTTATGCCTATCAACATGTGTAAGCTAGCTCTGAACGAGTGAACTTGAGATTTATGCCACATCATAACTTTATACAAATGTTTTAAATATTGATTTAAGTTGTGGTATAGTATTTAATCCCACGATAATTTTATACAGTAAACGCAAAGCAATATAATAAAAAAATTTACTATCTCAACCGGGACTCGAACCCGGGTCTCCTGCTAGTAGGTAGTAAGATTTTTTATTCTATTCCCTTGTATTTCTTTTATATAAATGTTTTTCAGTTATTCAAGTGTCGGTGAGAATCGTTTCCTATTGGTTCGCGCATTCTAGAGCACAAATTACCTCTTCTCCCTGACGACTAAGTGAAGGTTGTCTGAAGGATCAGTTTCTCTGGTTTCTGTCGTCTTAGTACACCCCAGGCTATATGCCCAATGATGGTACACAGATTTCGATAGGTCATGTCCACTCTGGAGGGTCGGAGAGAGCCTCAAATTTTCGCCATCTTGTCCTATTCTAAACTAACCGCGATGTTCAATGAGACAACGTAGCCGGCAATCTGTCGATCACGAGGTTAAGGTCTTAGTGAGACCTATGCTTCCCATGGCCGTAACTGTAACACATTTCGTGAAGGGATGCAGCGAAGTCGATCAGATGGTGGCGATCGCTTACTCTGACGTCCTTCTCAAGCCTTCCCAAGCCCTAACGAAGAAAATAAAACGACCTTCCTCTGCAATAAGACTTAAGAGTCACTGGACATGACTTGGTTCGTACTGATCACCATTAATGACTTACAAGGCTAGCAAACTTAAACCAAAAAAAACTAAATATATATTTACATAGAAATAGTTTTATTCATTTATTCATTCATGATCGACTAGAATCAAATTGAAATAAAAGCAGAAATAAGAAATAAAATTGTTAAGTCGTTAGCTATTATTTATTACAAATTATTGCTACATTTTACAATCGTCACTATTATTTCATCTCACTTGACATTTCAACTTTTAACTCATTACACTTTTGTCATTGTATGGAATTATACTAATTTTTTTAATATGTATATAAGTGGCCAATTTTTTCAAGTCTAGTTCTCGAGATTATCAAGTGCTTTCTATTACAATATAATAAAAATACCAAAGAGAATAGTTCTACAGATTCTGAAAGTGTAATTCTAAAATATTTTTCATGTAACTGTAAAATAGTGAGATCATCAGAGAGCTGAAGCTAGTGTAACTCGTAGACACGGTTTGCTGTATTTTTTGTATAGTTGACTAATTTACTTAAATTTCTGGGGTTAATTTATTTAAAAGCTCTGTGCAAAATGAATTATAATTTATGGCAGAATGTGACTTCTACAACTTTTTAGGGGGTAATTTAAAAATACGGTCAAGATGAGACAAAACTAAATTTGTATTTACCGTTTCTTTTTCCGGGTTGGACCGTGTCAAGTTGTTGATAGTTGCCGAGCTTTCGCACATCATGTGATGGCTTCTTCAGGGCTGAATAGAGAATAAGAGCTGTAGAAGGGAGATTAAAAAAATCCAGGTGGTATATAAGTTTTACATGATGTGCGAAAGCTCGGCAACTATCAACAACTTGACACGGTCCAACCCGGAAGAAGAAACGGTAAATACATTTGACGACCGTCGAAGCCTACGTGAACAACAAAAATAAATTTCTTTCAAAATGTGTATTTTTCTAATATTCGTCATTGTTTTGGTTTATAAAAGGGCCATGTAGAGGACTGTAATAAGAGCAAAAGATTAATTATTGAAAAATTGAGAAATATGCACAAAATTCATACATACAGTTTTTCCATTTTGAAAACAGATTGCCGAAATGACAGTATGACAGAATATTAAACAATTTACACATTTAAATGATAATGTTATTTATATCTACTTTCAACAACATCCCCATCATAAAATTCATGTACTAAAGTAGGATTTGTCAGGCCTATGAAGAGTGGATACCACATTGGACTCATGGATACCACATTGGACTCTTGTACTCAGACGGCAGTAGTAGGCCTCGGCTATGTGGCGGACGCACTCGAGCGCCGACTGCTGGAACGTAGCTGATGGAATGACGGAACTGGAGTGATGAAGGCTGGAATGATGACGCCTGACTGATGAAGGGGGAGTGCAAGCCTTCACAAAACCACTCTGTCAAGCCGCATCATTTGTCTCCAGCCAAGTCCCACCGGCTAAAGACTAAGGCTGGTAATTATCCCTCAATACTAAGAGAAAGTTGGAGAATGACGCCTATATTTGAAATCCCCAAACTCCCCATAGTTTGATGCCCATTCAGTCAAATACCAAATGTTATTACGCACGTGTCTGTATGGGAGCGGGTTGAACATATATGATCTGAATTTTCAGAAAATATTTCTCACTAATTTTTAAATATTTGTATTTTTGTTGTGGTTTTTTATCCCACGTAAATTATAAATAATTCATGAGAGGGAACAGAATAAAAAAAATCTATCCCTCTCATGAATTATTTATAATTTACGTGGGATAAAAAACCACAACAAAAATACAAATATTTAAAAATTAGTGAGAAATATTTTCTGAAAATTCAGATCATATATGTTCAACCCGCTCCCATACAGACACGTGCGTAATAACATTTGGTATTTGACTGAATGGGCATCAAACTATGGNAGAGAGAGAGAGAGAGAGAGAGAGAGAGAGAGAGAGAGAGAGAAGCATTAAATGATTGATTACATATTTTGTGAAATGTGGGAGTGAAGAGCCCTAGATATTTTAGAGCAAATAAGTTTTTTTTCGGTTTTTATTTTTAATATTATATTTGTCATCGTACTTACACCACTTAATTTTATTTTATGAATATGATTTTATTAAAATAGATATTTAATATGGATAAAATTGTATTTCATTCATTAAACGATTTTGTGCAATTTCGTTACTGAATTTTATTTTTATGAAAAGTTGGGTGGGTATGTTAATGGCTCTGATCAGTATAGGGAGGAGGGATTTATTTATCCCAGACTAGGAATACTTTCATCCTTCATCACTCTCACTGCCCTGAAGAAGGCTTGAAATATTGGTCGAAATGTCACAAATAGTAAAAACTGTTTTGGTTCACAAATTAGTTTTATATCTTTAAATTATAAGTAAAATGCTCGACCAATTTCTCCTCTTGAGATTATATTATCTTGGTTATTATTATGGAAACAATGTTCAGAGCTAGATATATGTAAAATGTATTTTTATAGCATGTACAATCTAGGATATAAAAAAAGAAGAAAAAAATTAAGGTCGACATTACAGAACATAACTTCCAGTTTTGGTCGGGACCTGTTACCTCTAAAATATAGAAACTAAAATCGCTATTTTTGCTTTTCATTAAAAATTTTAAAGGAATTCATTTTTAATAGTAATCAGAGGAGAAATATACGGTTTAAAAGGAAGACCAAAATTTATAATCTAATACATCCTTGATATTTAAGTTATGAAAAGTTTAGAGGACATAATAGGAGTAAAATGTAATTTTATAATATTTACAAAATAATCCGAAAAATGCTTATTAAGGAAGAAATTTGCGTTTGTAAACTACAATATTTGTAACCATCGCCCATTCTTCCTTCCCACCTTCATTGATGGTACGTTTCATGTTCTTTGTTCTCAACGACCTAAAAATTAAATTTACTCATTTAATCTTATTTATTTCATCTTTTATAAAATATGGGATAACGTATCTCCTGTGTGACGGACTTTTTGTCCTACTAAGAATCTATATTTAAATAAAACTTGTTTTATTATGCATTTAGTGCAGCTTTTATATGTAATTTATAATTTGAATGAATGATGAAGTACTTATAGAGTAGACGAAATTCGAACTGGAATATTTTTTAAGCAGTACTTCAATAATACAATTTTTCAAGGAGGTTCATTAATAAATTCTTTCAAAGCTGCATTGTGAATGAAATAGTAGGGCAAAATATTGAAATATTGAATCTTTCATTGGAAAATATTGTTCTTGTCATTAAACTAGAACTAAAAAACAATCAGAGGGGCTTTAATGTTTAATTACACTCCACTCTGTCTCTCGATGGAGATTATACCGCGGGGATCAAACATTTCGCGATGGAAAAGAAGATTTATGAGTGGGGGATCAAAGGCTCCCGGAAGGATACGTTCCCGATGGACTGGCTCAAAACGCCGATGTAAATCGATTGTACTCACCCTTCTGGGAGGTGTGAGGGGTGCGTTGTGGGACTGTAGGGGCGTCGCCATGGCTACCCGGGGGAGTGACGTCACCAAGGAGCAGGCGAGCGGAGGACTCTCACCTGTCACATAAGCGGAGCACAACCGATACCTCTGGACCCTTCTCAAACACCCCTGGAAATATGGCCGACACTTCCAAAGGGTTGAAAGGAAAAGATCATACCTCCTTCGCAGCTGAAGTATTATTATACCAAAATACGAAATTGAATATTCCATCATGTGATTTTAAGAATTAAGATGGCCCCACTACAGCTTCTAGAGAATCACATAGGCATATGGCTAAATGCAATTACAAGAAATATATAGATAGGTTCATAATGCTGCGAGGTTATCAAGAACTCTTACATTTCAAAATTATTGCCTCTTTGGTACATGTTTAATTTTCTGATTTGTTCATATTAACTTTTTTTTTATATAACCTTTATTTACATATTACATTCTGTTAAAAATAAAAACATTTTGTAATTTGATTACAATGAATAGTAAAAAAAATAAATGACATTAATGAAAGTCACATGAGGAGAGAAGGTGAGCAGTGACACCACTCTCAATCATCTTAGCTAAAATATATTTTTCTGAGTTGCCATAACGCTGAAATCATTGTTTTTGTTTATTTTAAATGTTTTCTGGAATCAAATTATTGCATTGCAATGTTTTTCCTACAACTTTCTCTGTTACATTCTGTAAATGCCTGAAATATAAACAAATGGATAAGTCCATTTCAATTATTTACAAAACTAGATCTGGCGAGTATCGTACTTTTTTAGTTTCATCCTAAAGATACCTGCAAGTAAAACACGGGAATACCGCAGTCATTTTCAGTAAGATGGCAGCGACGAAAACATTGAATGGAAATATTGAGTAGATAAAAGAGACCAGAAATAAAATAAGAGAATCTGGCATGTAAAGTATGCATAGAGTGATTGTAAAGGGTGATATTTGAAACGTAATAAAGAACAACTACCTCATAAATTTATACTAAATTATGCTATACTTAATAATATATGTGATGAAGGCTGGAATGATGACGCCTGACTGATGAAGGGGGAGTGCAAGCCTTCACAANTATATAATTACAAATTACTTCTCTCAGGGCTTTAACTTTTTTTCCTTACAAATATTTTGTCTTTCATTAAAATCCCCAGTTCAATTTTGTTATATGACTGTATGACTCAACATTTCCTTTTAAATTTGAGTGCTATAGGTACTTCAAGTTTCGCTGGAAAAAAAGCCAATAACATTGCCGCCAGAAGAATCATATACTCACACACTGCATATATTAGTATTTTGTAGGTATATGGACGATTTTTAAGAAATAATTCACATGAAAATAAGCCACACAAACAATTTTTATGAGGAATTCGAAAAAGGGCTAGGTTGAAGGTTAAGGAGTGTATAGACAGTTTCATGAATTCACTCCTCAGCTACATTCCCAAGAAACTACTAAGTGTGTAATAAATATTTCTTTGCGTTTTCGTATTTCTGAGCATTTCTCATTCACCGGATTCCGAAGAATCGCAAGTGAATTTGAACTGAAAAGCCAAATTTTTCCAATATGTAAATTTTTTTTTCAGTATTTTCCTTATTTCTAATTTCTAGGAACCATGATGTAATGATGGTATATAACGGTTATTCAGACAAAATAAAAGTTCCATAAAATAATTCCCTGAATTGATTTTTAAAAAAAAGAGTCTTACCTTCTAGAAAATCAAATTAAAAAAAATATTTATTTAATTGAACTGAAAATAAATATTTATTAAACAAGGGAATATGTATTTTACGCATGTGTCTGTATTCTGTCAGAAATACTTAATTTAAGAGTCAAGGAAGCTGTGGTAAACGTTTACAACGTATGAGAATTTTTGAATTGGTTTTAATTATTTATGCAAAGATTAAGCACGAAACATTAGGCTATAACTAAGAATAATAATATCAAGTACATAGTCAATTAACATAGGCTTACAAAAGTAAATCGTAAAACAAACACAGGTTAGTGTTAAAAAAGCCCGCAGGGGTACCAGAGTTGCTCATGGGATTCATTCGGGTTTTGTTATCCTGGATTTAAATCCTACTCTTGGCAAGCTATTGTCTATAAATCTTTATCTACAAAAAAAATTGTCCATGGATGTTTAGTATGGAATGGCAACCTATAGATAAACCCAGCTTCTATGACCCTAAAAGGTTGAAAGACTCATCTTGGTCTTCATAACTAATTTTGGGAAATAGTTGTAGACCATGTTGTCCATAGAAGAGGCATTTAAAATCCTAAAAAAATTTAATAAATACTGACCTAATGAAATTTTTCAAAGCACCTAGATTCATCGTAATTAAATAACGAATTACCATCAATTTGCATTATAAAAGTATGAGAATATGATAATATAATAAAATAACCCTAATAATAATATTGGTAATGATAGATAAAATGTACAATCGACGTTTATTTTAAATTATGTACCTATCTCTCAATAATCTAAAATTGACCATATCAATATCTGCTTTAAAGAGTAAAGATATTTTTATCTAAAGTCCTACAATTTTATCTCATGAATATAATCATACTTCATTAGTTTTTCAATGTATGTTCCCATTAAGTTGAAAAAAGTTATCTGAATCCAGCTACACTTTTGAGCATTCCAGTACTTTGGAAATGGGAGAATTTGTCGACAGGAGCTAATATTAAGAAAAATTTTATATTTTACCCTTGCCATCTTAAAAATTTCCTTGTATAGATTTTAGTTTATGTCGCAACGCGGATTGCATTTCCAACTATGTCTCTTCAGTTGGCAAAGAGGTGAAGCACTCCGGTGAGCATTCCAGCCCTTATACATTTTGCACTGCCACAGAGCTTTCCCGGAAAGCATTGAAAAAACAAATTAATTTTATGTTCACGTAGGCTTCCACAGTCATCAGATGTATGTAAAGTTTTTTCCGGGTTGGACTGTGTAAAGAGAAACTCTATTCAGCCCTGAAGAAGCCATCNATATATATATGAGAAAGAGATTGATTTTGAGTCTCCCTTGACACCTCACTGACAAAGGGCGAAAAATATCGCCGATAATTTTATTCATTGTAGTTTTTCTTTTTATATTCGCTACGCTCTTTCTCCCACCTTTTCATATGTACTATATATATATATCGCTGCCGCGAGTGTTTTATTTAATATATGGGTGAGCTATGATTTTTACATCATTGATATAAATATATATCTTTCATTGGTATAAATAACTTTTAGTGGGTGAATTGAAATTTATAAAATTTTAAACGAAGTTCATGTGCTAACTTAAACTTTCTGGATAATCTATTACACGATTTAAGTTTCTAGTTGAGTTTATTTGGACTGTTATGTTAGTAAGTCGAAGTATTCTTTAACAGTGTGGAAGGCGGGATATGATTGGGTGCTGATTGAAAAGAAAAGGCTAGGGGGACTACAACCGTAAAAAAAAAAAAAATATATATTTTGTAAGCAGTATCTACTTTTCATCTAGTCATTCAGTCATGAATCTTTGATCCATCTTTGAGAAGAATCTTGAGAGGCAAGAAGTCCCCTCTGGCTTTCATTATAGCCCTGAAGATGGCTTACAATGTAAGCCGAAACGTCGGCAGATTATAAAAAATAGGCTTTTTAAATAGAATTTAATTATTATTTTTATTTTA
>KZ807153.1:599458-610440 GCA_000696205.2 Oncopeltus fasciatus
AAGATGGCTTACAATGTAAGCCGAAACGTTGGCAGATAATCCTTTATTAAAAAATACATTTTTTAAATTTGTGTTTTTTGGATCTACCTTGACCGAACCCCAACTAAAATCATCTTAGAATAATATCTACGGTCAACAAACTCTCCTTTTGAACTATACAAAAATGATAAGTAAAATGGTCACAAGTAGGTATAATATATTTATTAATAGCATGTTCTAACAGACTTTAAGGAACTGTTATGTGTAGAATATATAATACAGTTTAAGGTTATTGTTGTAATGAAGTTGGCTTGGAATGAGTCGAAATGGCTCTTATAGTTTGACGTGAAGAATAAAAAAAAAAATTGTTGAGACTGATGTTGATTCCATTGTTTACCTGTTAAAAAAACTTAGTCTCAAGAGCTGAGAAATTAATTGACAAGAAAATAATTATAATTTATTTCTAAAGTTGCTTCTTAAAGTTAGAATAATGTTGAAGAGAATGTTGACAGAAAGATTCGTAAGTGTGGGTTCCTAACCTAAGTTTCCTTGTTGAAATACGATAAGACAGTGCATACGTCTAGACTATGTACTTTCAGGAGTCAGATACCATAGAATCAAGATAGCACGAGTGCGAACTGAAAAATTGCAGGAAGAGACCTTCCCAATAAGAATAGAGGGTCAGGGGTAATCTAGAGGAACTCTTAAATTAAGATGGGAAATATTAAAATTGTATAATAAGATTGATATATGATCCCCACTCCTGTTTAAATTTAAGATAAAGTTTATCAGGCACTGCGCCTGTTATTGATGAGCATAGATACGAGAAAAAACTAATTTTAAATAAAAACTGAGTTAAACAGTGAATGATAACTCTCTACTAATAAACTCCAAAAATGAACAAAGGTTTTCTATTTAAACCTTAGATATTAAAGTGGGTTTTTATAAAAATGAGAGACTCTGTGGGCTGTAAAACTGCATTATACACATATTATGCTTTGTGGTTTTCCCTTGACTCAATCAGATATGAAGAAAATATTGATTTTGTCTATTTTTCCACAAGGTCTCTGCTCAAAGCTGAATAGAAAGCTACGAACGCATCTCTCTTGCAAAAATAAGTACAACTATTAACTACTGCTACGAATTGTACTCCTAAAGGTAGAGCTATAGCTTTAAGATTAAATTTAATATGAATAATACAATTTGTACTGTTACAAATAGCACTATGGCAGTTAAAACTGCTAATATTTGTGACATATACTGGACTCAATATAGGGGGGAATTAAAATGCTATCGGGAAATTATGGAAAACCAAGAAGTAGACCATTCGCGAATGTGCCAGCTCTGTAGAGTAAGAACGCCCTCAGTAAGCGGAGAGAACAAACATGAAATTCGCATTGTGCTGTTGAACCGGACCGGCCCGCCATGAGTGACAGCCCACCGTTATCTGTCAACTACATCATTTTTCCTTAAAAAGGAACGAATTCCGCTCATGCCATACATCATTCATACATAACCTTACGCTGAGGAGTTAATGCGATACATTTATGGACTTTTTTAGTGCTTTTCATGAAACTTTAAAAAGCATGGATCATCTATAAAATATACATTGATTTTAGTCATATATTTTGTGTATGATGGCCTTCTTTTCA
Source organism: Oncopeltus fasciatus (assembly GCA_000696205.2). NCBI lineage: Eukaryota > Metazoa > Arthropoda > Insecta > Hemiptera > Lygaeidae > Oncopeltus > Oncopeltus fasciatus. The sequence continues at coordinate 601,090 of KZ807153.1, forward strand.
ACCACATTTTATTTATGGATAATTGCTTGCCATGGGAGGAATTTGAACCAACGGAAGGATTATTGCTTTACCTTAAGAATGATTCTATAAGAGTAACTCATGGGAGCTCATTGCTACTCTTACTTTAATGATGATGATAAGAGTGGCGCATAGGATTCGATCGTGTCTCGCAATTCTGGTAGAACATATACTTATGTACACACACGCATATAAATATATGTTTCACCAGAATTTCGAGACCCGATCGAATTCCATGAGTTACTCTTACAAAACATCATTATATAGGATAATTAAATCTTGACTGTGTATCAGTAACTAAATGGTATACAATTAATGCAAGGGAATAGAATAAAAAATCTATCTGTCTAAGTCAGGACTCGAACCTGAAACTCCTGCTTTCCGGGCCGGTATGCAGCCATTGCACCACCGGGACGGAGTAAATAATGAGAGTCGATAAATAGCTAGAGAATGTCAGCTCCTTCGAGCATAAGACGATGTATTCGTCTTTCTCGTAGGTTAGGCTCTCGCTAGTGTGTTGGGAGTTTAATAAGTTATCTAGCTCGTCCCGGTGGTGCAATGGACGCATGGTTCGAGTCCTGGCTGAGCAGATATATATTTTATTCTATTCCCTCGCATTAATTGTTTAAAATTTAAGTGGGATAATATACCACAACTAAATTAATATTTAGTAACTAAATAGTTAAGATGATCATCCTAAACAGACATGGTTTAGTTACCCTAAAGTAGTAAGGGTGATGGAGGGCCATATTTTATTCAAACTCAGACAACCTTCCACCACCCTTATTGCTCTTAGGAAGGCCTGAAATTTAGGCCTTGGCGATAACAATAAAAAAATTTGATTTACAAAGTTTTAATTTCTTCAAATTCCAAGAACAACTAAAAAGATCGACGGACAACTTATAATCTCCACATTTCTTAATTATTTTGCCTAATATATTTGCTTGTTTCTTGGAGGTTTAAAATATCATGAAAAGGCAAGCAAATTAACTAAAAACAACTTATTTTGTTTTTCCTAACGTATTTGAAAGAGAATTGTATTTCAAAATCTCTTTTAACCTGGAGGATAAGTACTCTTGATATATTCATGATAGAGATGCAATATTCACACCAGTCCATTAACAATCGCAATATTAGATCTAAAAATATTTCAATATCGTTTACATCCATGAATAACAAACTCGTGAATGCATGGGCACAAATATGTAGGACCAAAGAATGTAATTTATCTATTATTTTCTCATATAGTATATATAATTGTAATGTTGAATAGTAACTGAACGATTTCTAAAATATTTAGTGCATTTTTTATGTTTATTGGAGAATACTCCAAACTTTTTCAATGCATCGTAGAAATTTTTTTTTTTTTTTTAAAGAAGGATTTTTGTACCATGAAAACGTAGATTTCATAAATATAAGATGAGAAATGTATGATTAATTTCATAATGTTTTCCATTATTTTCGAGAAGGTAATAAAAAAAAAAACAAGGACACATACACAAATACACTCGAATGCCTACTTAGTTATTTAATATCTTTATTTCATTTTTTCACCCAAAAGTGCTGCAAGTATTTCCGAGAATATTAAAAAAAATGAGGAAATAATTATTGAAACAGAAAGTCACAAATATTTGTATTCATTATTAATAATAATTAATTAATTTTACATCAGATANTTTTTTTCTCCTTGTCTTTCAGATGCTGAGAGTCCCTAGGGATATATAATACCTTTGCACACGGGAGAAGTTGAGTATATTCACTTATTCCACGTAAAATACGTCCATGTTGAAAGAGGTGTGAGATCGTGCTTATGCAAATAAAGATCAAAGAGATTGAAAAAAAAACAACAAAAACCTAATGGGTATAATTTTGTTTCCAGCATATACCAAACCACACACAGAATATATAAAATGAACAAAATTAAATGTATGTAATTTTATATCATGCATCAAGAAATTAACAGAGAATTATCATAATTATAAGAAAAAAATATTTATTAATTGAATTGGGTTTATTTGGAGCTCTCCCCCTTTTAAATCACATTTAATAAAATTCTAACTCTAATTGTTTACTGAAATGATAAAAAGCTCTTTGATACATATAAATTTTGAATACCTCTCGAAAGGAGACTAAATTACTCCTGTAATAAAGACTCTGTAAATAACTGTGGATCACATACATTAAAATTGACGCTGAATCTATATTTAGAACGTATTTCTTTGATTTTGTTTATTCCAGCCTAGAACATAGCATCCAGAAATATAATTTAACTTGACTTCATTTGAGAACAAATTAGTTTTGATGCACAACACTGAAACAGAGTAGACATCTTTACATAATATGTAGCAAGGGAGAATGAGAGCGTGAAGCAGAAATAAACAGTGATAAAGAGAACTTAAATCAGAAGCACACAAAAAAATTCAGATATTAGATAGGATTAAATGAAACATACACATGCTTTTTGCATAATTATCCTACATAAATATGCTTATTTTTGCATAATTATCCTACATAAATATGCTTACTGCTTGCTTTATTTATACAAATTAAAAAGTTATTTTTTGTGCTACTAACCATACCATAAAAGTCCGTCATGGGAGAACAAAATAGTTAATTTCTCACGTTGCAGACAATATATATTAGAGTAAATGATTAATTTCATCTTAAAAGCTGAAAAGGATAATGAAAGGAAAATATAATGTTGTATAACATTGATGAGGCTGGCTCTAGACAGACGGGGGGAGGTGGGGACATAGATGGGTATCAGCCCTCATCATTCATTTATCAATATATTGCTCATCGTCTTTCATATAAGCATTCAACGAATAGCAAACAAAATTACTATATTTTATGATAATTGTATTTTACTGTTAAATTCCGGTATATATAAAAGTAAAATTTTAAATTTATAATTAGAAAAAATAAACTTTTGTAAAAAAAAAAATACGAAATAATTTATATTCATATAAAATTTAGAATATATGTATTCATATTAACAACACTAGACCAAAGAATTTAACGTAAAATAGTTTTAGGCAAATGTACATGATACATTCATATAAGTCTAAAATATTAGGCAGAATTACATTTGAATTTTGTTTGGCAATATTTTGTTAATATATAGTAAAATTTTCAATTATAAATGTCATCTTGAATTTGTAAAATAAACTTTCAACTGAGGGTCCATTTATTGTAGGCTCACTCTTCCTTCTCGAGCAATCTAGAGCTAGCCATAATAGTTGCTATTGTGCAGTGATACTCACTAATTTGAGAGGATTCACTTTCTATTACTAGTAATTACCATTAGGCTCCTATGTACGACCATTTTAATGAAACTTGGGAAATCTGCTGATTTTACGTAGTTCCTGTATAGCAGTCTTATTTGAACCTGAATTAAATTACTTTAATCATGATAAATTCGATTAAAAACACGATTCATGTTTTTAAATTTATGTTTAATTTTTATACTTCGGAAAGTATACTTAAATATACAATCAAGAATAAACTGTTATGATGAAAGGATTATCAGGAATTCGGTCTTGCTAGTTGAAGACTACCAGTTTGACTGACTCCATAATGTATACACTGTTGAGCACGAGTCTCTCTCTCCCTATCACCCCATTTCCCCAGATGAAAGCCTAAAATTCTGGCCGAAACGTTGGCTAAAATTAAAACTTTTTTCATTGCGAATTAGTTTAATTCTTCAACTACCAGTCCCTTCTGACCACAAAGTTATAAAAGCAGCTCGCCAGCGGCCCCCCCCCCCCATCGAGTCAGTGATAAGATAATCCCCCACTGTGTCAGTTTCCGTGGTAGATCGCGTGTTCCGAGCGTCGGGCTGGTCTTGGCCTTTACAGTTCCGGCAACAGCTAAGTGATAAGTGACAGTGATTATCAAGTTATCTTGAGGCCTAGTCGTAAATAAGCATACTTAATTTATTTGTACATATTAATTAATTTACAAGCTGTAAGTAACTTATATTTTATATTTACTTAGCAGTAGTTGCAGTAGGTCATATTGTAATTAGTAAGTTTAATTATTTTTCATAATGAGTTAGTTAGTGTTCTGCTAGAGTGCGCGGTAATTCACTTCCTTAACTCATTGTGCGCCATTTTTAACCCCCTGTTCATTTTATTCCCCTTAAAATATGTGGCTTCTCGACAACTTCTAGCAACTGCCTCAATACTGTAACGACCTATGCCATTGTCCCCTCACACTTAAGTAGCTTGCTACTTTCTAATTTTAAATTATATTGTTTCCTGAAGTGGTTAAAACCATCAACATTTTCCTGATATCAGTTGCCGAACTTCGCATCTCAAACTTAATGATTTACTGCGGTTCAAGAAAATACAGGATTTTCAGATTTACACATAACGGTGAAGCAGAAATCTCGAACCAGATGAGATCCGTTCTCTTTGGTAGAATATACATTGGGAAGAACTGTAAAAGCTTTTTTTTTAAAGCTTAATAAACAGATGACTCTCTGCTTTGGTAAGAGAATTTTCAAATTCTTGATCTGACTTGTCCGCCATTTATTTATAACAGTCTGTCATAAAGTCCACAATCCTATTTGTCACATATATTATTTTAACAAACGCTCCCATAATTATTGTACAAGAAATAGATACTGCCACGTACAATAAAACTAATTTTCATACCTTTTACTATCCTTCTTTATTGGTTTCCGCAAACCATCTTCTGTTGACGAGCGCTTTCGGACATTGTCCATCTTCGTGGCTGAATACATGTGTTCACTGTCAATGTATGTATTTAACTGAATTGAATACAGACAGTGACAGTGAACACATGTATTTGGCCAGAAGATGGACAATGTCCGAAAGCGCTCGCCGACAGAAGATGGTTTGCAGAAACCAATGAAGACGGATTATAGAAGGTATGTTAGTTCTATATTAATTGGTAGTCAAATAACCCTTTAAAACAAATTTTATTCATGTATTTGCGGTAAATGTAAAAGATCCCGATATCGTTCTTAGTTTTCGAACAATAAGATGAACATGACTTTTCATATATATTTCTGTGTTTGTATTTCTGAAAGATATTTTTCAGGCGACTCGGACAAACAAACAAACAGCAAAAAAAAAAAACTGAAGGAGGGCGTGTCAGGAACAAGTACAAAAGTGAGGGAGAACTTTCCTTCCAAGTCCATCAGCGGCGGTCCGACCTGGGGGCTATTTGTTACCGTGGTGTGTGTTCCAGTGGCGAGAGTCGGTGGGCCGGTTCCCGCCAAGCTTCCCTCCGTCTCGCTGGGGGCCAATCCCGAAGAAAGGTGGAGAACTAGTGGAAGGCGAAGGCTTCAAATCCCATTTGTTTTCCCTTATGAGAGGGCTCGGCCGTACTCATTGAGAGGGAAATGAACTGCCTCTCGTCTACTTCACTTGAAGGGCTCTTCTCTCTCCTGTAAATAACTCCATAGCAAAGATACTGCCCTCTTTTAAAAACAACCCTAATGTGTTACTAGTAAGAGCTTTACATAAATAAATCTTTAAAAACGTCTCTAGAAATTAGTATATATAACCTCTATTTGTGCTATTTTTCCAAATATGCATAGAAGTATTATTTGAATTGTTTTTGTATTATTTTTTTAGTAGTTATACTAATTAAAATATAATTATACCTTTTTCATTTAAAATGTATTTTCTTTCTTTAAAATTGATTGTTTTTAAATTTAATGGGCTAATAATTTATTAATAAAGACACAGGAGACATGTAAATAGTATCTCCTTAATGAAGCTAAATAATAAATTAATGTATGCAATTTTGTGAGGAAGGATTGTCAGGAATTAGGTCTGGGTAGGTAAAAAATTAAAAACTAGTTTGCTTACAAGTTATTTTGTAATTCTTCAGCTACCTAGAATAAATTCTTGACAATCCTCTCCTCATATAACTGTAAGAACTTAACAACCTTATAATAATGAAGATGATAATTTTTAAAAAGAGAGTTTGTTGACCGTAGATATTATTCTAAGATGATTTTAGTTGGGGTTCGGTCGAGGTAGATCCAAAAAACACAAATTAAAAAAATGTATTTTTTTAATGAAGGATTATCTGCCAACGTTTCGGCTTACATTGTAAGCCATCTTCAGGGCTATCATGAAGATGAGAGAGGACGTCCTGTCCTTAAGTTCACATTTCCATGACTGACATTTCTGAGTTTTAATAAATGTTTACTCGGCGATATGGACTTCTATACAGACTCAAGTACTATAAGAAATCCAATCTTACGACTGAAAACAAACTGACGCTCTACAAAACCTTATTACGACCAATCTGGACCTACAGAGTAGAAATCTGGGGTTCCACCAAGCCTTCTAACATCCAAAGAATCCAGTCCTTTCAATCCAAAACCCTGAGAATAATCGCTAACGCTCCCTATTATGTATCCAATTCTTCCCTTCGCCACGATCTTAATATCCCTTTTGTACAAGACTTCATTTCTTCCCGCTTCACCCTTTTCCACAGTAAACTGCCAATCCACAAGCACAGACCTTGTCTTCCAACTCCAACCACTACAACCCTCCCCGTCGGCTAAAATGAAGATGACCCCGTGACCTCCTGGGGACATAATCTGTAAATAATTTGAAAGTGGTGTCATCGGTCACCTTCTCTCCTCATGTTATTGACATTGAAAGTCATTTTATTTTTTAATTCATCGTGGTGATCAAAAATTACAAAATGTTTTAATTTAACAGAATGTAATAAATAAATAAAAGTGTAATAATAATGAATGTTTACAAAAATATACATTGAGGAAGACACACATGAATGGAGAAGCTGAGTAAGGTACGAACGTGATTTTCTGGGATCGGGAACCATGTGTGTGGGGAAAATTCATTTTCTGATCACAGGATTCATTTTGTGAGAATCCAGAGAATTCCATCGGCTACCTACGAGGTGGAACAGCATCAAAATCCAGTCAAATGGAATTCAATCTCGCCAACCTCGCCATTTGTTGAAGGACTCCACGGATGGTAGCTACCTTTTTGAAATACGCATATTCCAAAAAATGTCATTTTTTATTTAATTCTTGCCCATGAAGTTAATTTGTGAAATATCAATTATTGAAAAATTCAGTATATTTAACTTTCAAGAAAGGATAAAAAAACAAAAAAAAAAACAAACAAACATGGGATACATTAACGATTATGCATGAACCCGAACAAAAAGGAATTACAAGATAATATTTTTTATAAATTTAAAACTAGGAATTTCATTTCCTTTTTATTTATTTTATTCAAATTTGAACTGACGTATCTATGAAATATGTACCTTAAATAATTTTCGCAATTAGGAATTATAAAATACAGATCAAAAATAAAATTACATTGAATGGAATATAATAAATGTAAAAAAAACTAAAAGCAATTTGGACAGGATAGAAGGATAGGATTTCTAGCTTGATATCTAATATTCACATTTTCGTCCTTTTATTAAACCATTTGAGAGCAAGTACATGATGTATAGCGCATTAACTAGCGTGAATGTCTTGATAAAAATAAAAATGTATATTGATTAATTAATTATATTTATTAAATTATGTAATTAATGTAATTACTTAATGTAATTAATTAATGTAATGTTTTTTTTTTTAGAAAACCAGAATTTTTGAGAAGTCAGGTCAATCAGACGGTAATTCTTATTCCAGAATTATTCTGCAGCACCAATCTCATGGATAGCGATAATTCTTCCTCCGTCACCGGTTATCCATGAGGCAGTTTCCTATGTGTCGTATCCCATACAGTTTAGGCAGGGTTACTCCTTTCTCTGCCCCTCAGTCCTTTACAAATGGACTTTGAAACTTTACCTTTGGGGAGTTAGTTTTCAATTGTCTCCGACTCTTATCAGTACTTTAAAATACAGGGCCTCATCATTACTCCATATGGTGCGCATTCTAATGATCAGAATGATTTAAAAGTTACTGAGAAAATGATCACTTCGGATACTTTGTCGTCTGAAATGTGTAAGGTGAGAATGAAATTGAAAGGAATTTAAAGATCCAGTACTAATTTACAGAGACTATACTCATAGTTCAGAGAATATACTGGGAATAATGATATATCATTGTAATATTGAAAGGAGCCATCAATTATTAGAATGATGCTAAAATAGAAGAAAAGAGTATGGAAGGGGATGGCTCAGATAGAAAAAGACTAAAGCAACAAGGGCATTCAGATATTGAAAGAAGGATGCGAAGGACGATTTAGAAAGAGGTCATGATAGTCAGACGAAGAAGGGAGGAATAAGATACCAAAGAACGAAAGATGTAGAACAAAGGAGACAATAAAACGAATAAATAAGAAAGTAGTTTGAACGAGAGAAGAAGAAAAGAAAGAGGAATAAAGGCCCTATGCAAGAATAGTGCAAAGAAGGAAAGGAAAGGAACTGAAGAAAATAAGAAATAAAAGAATGAGGAGAAGTAAAGTCGAAGCGAAGGGTGAGGAAATGAAAAAAAAAAAAAAGAAGAAGAAGGCGAAAAGAGGAAGCCGCACGTGCTAAGGGCTGCTCTTGGACCCCCCCACCCCAATCAAAATCCTTTGTGTCCCCCCTCCCCCGCTTTGTAGATTTTCCACCTCCACGGATTGCTTCACTTTCAGGGGCAAGTTTATTTTTGCCACCGAAAGGGAAGAACAACTCCTCTTGCCCCCAGTCCCATTTCAGCTTTTTAAACACCTCTCCTCGACCGGGGCTAAGGGAGAAGCCATACAAACAACCAGGAAAAATAACAGCTCCTCTGTCGACAATAATTGTCCACTGTAAATGTTCAACTTGTTCCGCACATTAAAGAATTCATATAAGTATTAATAGTTATATGATTGACAATCCCACTATAGGATTGTTAGCAGCTTTGGACTTCCTATATGTTCCCTTGCCCTCCATTTGTGAATCAGAGATAATAATTTATGCATGAAATTGATGCATTTATATACTGTCGAAATATAATGTGAGACATAAGTCAAAGTATAGTAAAACTTGTCGAGTCACTTACACATTTAGCACCATATTAGAAACTTATTTATTACTTCTTAAAATTCCTCGATAAGAAAGTGAAACTCTTTATAATAATAATGATAAACATTAAGGTCTCAAGTTGAATTAATAAGATAATAAAAATAAAATTGTCAGTCTGTCTGAACACTAACTGATTACAAAGGCTGCTAAAATAATCATTTCTAACAAAATATAGAAATATCAAGTGCCATGCCGAACAATCAGTTAACGAAGGCAATATAATAAAAATTTATATTTTATCCCCAGTTGTAAGCTGTGTGGCCTTCATGTCATCAAATTTGTAAATCAGCTATATATACAGAGTAG
>KZ807153.1:613736-629071 GCA_000696205.2 Oncopeltus fasciatus
TATATATATATATATACTTTTATAAGTATATATATATACACACACATATATATATAAGTATACCATTGTTTATATAATAGCGAACTTAAGTGTTATCTATTAACTATGTATTTTTAGTACTTATTCCAGCTAATTTTTTAAAAATTTTATTTGATATATATCCAAAATAGAGTCTACATTACAAAAGTCCGTCGCGCAAAAGTTGCATGAATTAAATTGATTTTTCATTCCTTATTTAACAAGGACATAACTATGATTAAATTATTACTTTTATCCACGTAATAGTAGGCTCTCGCGTTGTATTTATTTTCAAGTGACGCATACACGGAATTAACCATTAACCACTTTATTTTGTCCCTCTCATTTTTGTATCATCCCGATAGAGAACTAGGTTATTTGGGACTATCCACAATTATTATCTCAGATATTTTTCACCTAAATTTTCTCCATGGAACTTTGCTAGTATTACCCTAAATAATTAGATGTAGTAATTGCTTTCTAATGGCCTTTTATCACCTTTTTATTTTCTCTTGTCTAATTTTAACACTCTTTGACAAAATTTATTTAACTCTTTTTTCCTCTAAGTTATCTAGTCATTTCTCGGTTCTTCATTCATCTGCTCCCAAAAAGGTTTCAAACTGACTTGATATAAGTACATATCTAGAAATTATACTAGACAAACAATCCCCCACCCTGAGAGGCACATGGGGATGGTGTAGGGGGTGCGTGTCTCTGACAGGATCTAAGGGCTCAGGGGTGTAGGACAGGTTCTCGAACTGACTGAGCTTCTATCTGGGATGCGGCCTCCCTATTCAGCGGTGCGCATCATATAGCCCTTAGGGATTTCGTGCAGTCCCTTAATTCGGGATTTCCAAAACTGGGTTGAAAAATATGGTTTACCCACACCACTTAGTCTTCAACTCACTTTTCTGTATTAGAAAGTAGAAGCTCTTCCTTCTCCACTCTACGTATTTTGGTAAGAAATGAAGATATATTAACATCAAGGCAGTTATCAATGATTTACTGTTCCAAAAGTAAATCTGCCTATACTGCTTGATTGTACCGAAATGAAGTCATTCATCAGACGTAAACTGACGCGAGCTTTAATGACCCTAAATTTTAGTGTCCAGTATGATCAGTGAAATTGTGGAAACATCTTTTCTGGAAAGAAACTCTATAGCTACAAGCCATCTGAATATACGTTAAAAAAAGGGACAATTATCATGGCAAAGGATAACCCACCCATTTTGTGAGGTCTGTGGACAACTTCTTACCATCAAACATGTATTTACAGTGTACCTGAAATATGAAGAAAAAAGGAAGAAAAATAACTTAAGTGGGACTCTAGACGAAATTCTATTAGATAACGATGAAGTCATCGAATCTATAATGAACTTTTTGAAAGAGGGCAGGCTGTTAAATCTTATCTAGATGCATTTTCAGTATGCTTCTTTTCCATTCTCTCTCAAAAATTTGTTTTTCTTATAAATTTTATAGTTTCCAAGTACAAAGAAATTTCTATGTCCATCCACATAATAACTATTCGCATTAACAATTTATTATACCTCACCATGATCTATTGCTAAAAAATTCTTCATATTGAAAATATCTTCCCGCTTCTAAAAATATCTCCCTGGCGTTAATAATAAAAGGTTGACACGCAAAAAAAAAAAAAATTATTGCTGATTTAGTGAGGTTTTTTTAATTTAATTTTTTTTGCATTTTTATTAAAAGGCGTGTGGTAGCCTGATGGCCATTAACGACAGAGAGAGGGTTTGAATGTCAATTTAAATTTTGATTCTTGACACTGATGTCGTAGTAATGCTATAATATTTTTTTAAAATGTAATATAATTATTATAATATTTATAAGAGCTCATTATCAATTTAATTACAGGGATTTAATAATCCATTTGATTTTATAGTTTTCGAAATTTTTAACAAATTTATTAGTGAAAATAATAAGTAAAATGCAATTAAAATAAAAAATTCACAACGTGATGGAAAGAGGCTCAATGCCGGACATCAAGAACAATCAAACCCGAACGACATGTGACGATTGTAGTCCAAGAACATTCAAGTCCAATGACTGGTATTGAGAAACAGGTTAGGAAACATTGCTAGTAATTTGTGAATGAGGGAAGTGTGCAGAAACGAGTTCCAGCGGGATGTTATAATCATGAAGGAGGGTAGACTTTGATACTTAATAAGGAACATTTGGAGTTATTCTAAGGGCTGTAGATTGGATAAACGTAATTTTATATATATATAGGAATNTACTCTATATATATATATATGGCGATAAATGGTGAAATAAAAATTATATTATAGTAGATGGTGGAAGAAAAAATTCCGAATGTAAAAATTTTTTCTTTTTTTTAAAACTGTATTATTATTACTTTCAACGTTGAATGAAAACTACGGTATATTTCATGAAAAATTACCGTATACATCACCAGAAAAGTGTATTATGTATTTAGACACTTACAGGGATCTGACTTTTCTTAAAATTTAACTAAATTTTTGAGGGACCTCTGGATTATGGGTCTTCACTGTTTTTTTAAAATGACAATGGCAAAATGAAATATTGTGATATTATATTTTTTTCCTTTAGGGACGTTGACTGTTTCTGATTGTTTTAGTTTTATGGCTGACAATAAAATATATTATTCAATTTGAGTTTCATTATATAAGCACTGCCCGAAACATGTAGCAATATTCTTAGATGATTTTAGTTGGGGTTCGGTCAAGGTAGATCCAAAAAACACAAATTTAAAAAAAGTTTTTTTAAAATAAAGGATTATGGCTTACAATGTAAGCCAGAACGTTGGCAGATAATCCTTTATTAAAAAATACATTGTTTTAAATTTGTGTTTTTTGGATCTACCTCGACCGAACCCCAACTAAAATCATCTTAGAATAATATCTACGGTCAACAAACTCTCCTTTTGTATATAGCAATATTGTCTTAAATTTGGAGTGGAGCTGACATACCTTTGAACTATCTGTTTGTTTATATTGTGAAAAATAACCTCACAAGAAGGTTACATGCTGATCAGTTCTGGAAATCGAAAGATATGATATCAAGTATAAGATAACATATTTTATTTTATTTTACTACCATATGTGTAAGTTTTATTAATTTAGTCAATTTATGAATCTAATATTATTCCTAGTGAATTTAAAAATCGATTCACTGACATCATTAACTCGGTATGTAAAGATATATATTTAATTTCCTTCTTTTTAATATTAATTTATATCTTTTGTTAATTAAAATACGAATCTTGCTCTATTAAAGTTATTTTAACTGAATGAATCATAAGTTATATGAAAAGTATTTGTTTAATTAATAAGCAATACATGACAGTCCTTTTTTTGTTTAAAAAAAAAACTACGTAGGAAATGGCTTGCTTACTTCTCCAACTAAGTCCCATATTTCTTTCCATTAATTCTTTTAATTTATTAGTAAAATTTTTGTCTCTAAAGTATGAGTTTAAAAAAAAAGAAATTGCATTAAAAAGTGATAAATTGTAAAATATACAGTTGCCTTCTATTTTCTTTAATTTAGTGAGGACTTTTCAAAATGTGTGTGCCTGTGTGTTTATTGTAATATATTAAGCTATAAACAGTATCTAAATTTAATAAATATTAATGTAAAATGAACTACAATTATTTATATTAATTATTAATTATTAATTACAAATACATTTATTTATAAACAACTTTTAAAAGAATTAAAATATCATTTTATATTGAGAAATCATTAAAAATTATAGAATGATTTATAAGTTGCAGAAAAATACATTTATAGCCTGTTTAGGATTCAATAGATAATTGACAGAGAGATTATAAACTTAAAAATAATTTTGCATATTTGTCAAAAGGTTGAAAAATCTTTACCTGGATATATGGGGAAATCGCTAAAATTGGTGTTACAGTGGTCTTCAAACATTAAAAAAAAAAAATTCGAATTTAAAAAAAATAAAATAAAATGTACTCTTTCGTGGAAAAAAAAAAAAAACTTATTTTATAGCAAGTAAAGTAATTTATTCAAAGTTTTTTGAGTTTGTTAAAGAAAAATATTTCAAGAGATCATCTTATTTCTTCAGTCATCAGTTAATCATAAGTTTTTCAATAGAAAAGTACTAATGAGAGCCAGTGGAAGAGCTTTCCGCAGAGTTTTCTCGCTTTTCTTTTTCAACCCCAAAGAAGAAAATAATCTTAATTTTAATGCTTTTTCAAAAGAATAAAAGAAAAAATCCTAAAGTTGAGGCCTTCTTGACTACCCTAATTGTGCTAATTTACGTTCCACCTCTAAAAATTGATTTTACAAGTTTGAAGCATTGAATGTGAAAGGTTAACTTTTATTTTGTAAAACTCTTTAATAAATCAATGAACTTAGCTAAAAATTTCTATTCAATCAATCAATCTCAGTCACGAAAATCTAAAGATATGACGCTTAAATATCGAAAAATATTACTGTGAGTGTCTGTAATTTTGTATACGCTTATGCTTTACGCAAGTAACGTTTCCGCGTCAGAAATTTTATAAATACATGTTCTTTGCGTGTGTATTTTGTTTATGTATCGTTCTAGCAATTTTGCAATGATAAATGCGTCACAAATGTATTGCTTCTGAGTCATTAGTTTTATATATCTATATGCCTTGAGTCCATATCGTTCCTGCCTCAGCAAATATATATGCATTGCACGTGTAATGTTTCAGCGACAAAAGTTTTACATGCACTTATTCATTTCATGTGAACTGCTCAGTTACTTTATATAACCATATCCAAAACTTATGTCGTTACAGCATGAGCTACTATATATATACCTTGAGCGTATATCGTTTTAGCGTGGGTACTTTATGTCTGTATCTCTCGTCAGCAACGACGAGCAATGCACGTGCATTGTATGTGTATCGCTGCAGCAACGGGAAACTTATGTATCCATATGCATAACGTGTGCGTCGTTACAGCATGAGCTACTATATATATATATATGCATATACCTTGAGTGTATATCGTTTTAGCGTGGGTACTTTTATATTATGTCTGTATCTCGTCAGCAACTATGTATGTATGTGCATTGTACGTGTAACGCTCCAGCGACGCGAAACTTATGTATCCATATGTTAAACGTGTGAGTCGTTACAGCATCAGCCACTTTATATGTGCATATTATTACCTTGTGTATCGTTCCACTTTACACCCTTTAAATTTAAATATAGAAAAATTGATAGCAACTTCATTAATATTAGTGGAATATGAATACCAATAATTCCTAAATTTTTCATCACTTGAAAAATTTCATTTAATTTTAAAAATACATTCTCTTGTGAAATTACTCTTTGAGTACAGCCTATTATTTCATCCCCTAGGCAGTATCGATCGGGATATTATTTTGATATCAATCCGTTTAGATTAGTAAATTCCAGAGCACAGAAAAGTACTATTTCAACGAGTTAAGTCAAAAGTTATTTGCATTACACATTAAGAGTTACTTAAACTTACAAGTATTTTTTTTTTCATTCTAAGGAAAGAAAATTAAAAAAAAATATTTAAAGCATTTAAATAAATGTTCTTACTAGTATAAACAGGTTAAAATTAAGTAATACTATTACTAATTAAATTGAAACATATAAATTTTCAGTATTATTTGCTTAAACCAACCGCATCTAGTATTTATTTAATTTCGATATACTGATGTCAAGAGTGGATATTCAATTCATTCAATTCAATTAAAGGATTGCAAAAAATATAAAAACAGAGAATGATTTGCTTATGTTTAATGTTGAAAAGAAATATTTTAAAACAGTAAATATCTGACATTTACATTCTTTTTGTAATATAGCACAAATGTATGGTGTGTAAATATCCTGTTGGAAAAATTACAAACGTAAATTTCCAAAGAACTGTACAAGTAAGAGAAGGAATATTTATTGACACTAATTCCTTACAGGACACAAATTGAGGTATCCCTCGGCATACTGATGGAAGAATTATTGGTTTTAAGAGAGTCGGCGAGCTTTTACAATGCCTCCAACAATGTGGTTTTTTCCCCCACAACATTTCCTCGGGAGTGGCATTGAACAATTGTGCACTAATCAAAGACGACGGTGACTGTAAAGGAATGGTACAAAGAGTCGGTTGGCTGTGAGTGCTGGAGCTCAGACGTAATAAGCTCACCGGATTAGGGGTAAGTCCTCCCCCCGAAGTAAATTTATCCTCGTCTCTGAGGACGAGTGGAATTACCTCACTAGCTTCTTTACCGAGGAAAAGATAGCGAGTTCTCACCTAAAGGATTCCTATACTCAATTCACATCTTATAAGCGTCCCTTTGCTTTTATTTAATTTAAATTCTATAGCAACGTATACCCTTATATAGGAGTAAATTAGAGGAATACTATGTATATTATTATATATGGAAATCAATTGTAGGTAACCCTAGAACAGTATAACCCTCTTGCTTTGATTTGAAAGTACAATCAACAATTTAATTTTAGGATATTTTCCAAAAAGAAACAAAGCTATTCATGTAGTTACCATCTAGTGTATATATTCTACAGTTCTACTGTAATACCACAAAAGAATGGAACACCTCCATCCGTGGGAATAGAAGAGAGAGGTAATACTGACCCGTATGCGGATAGGTCACACGAACCTTACTTATATACACCTAATTAACAAAGATCTGCCGCCTAAGTTCACCTAACAATCCAGCACATCATAGAGGTTTGCCCAGTTTATCAGAATTACTTCACTAGGGAAGGCATTGGAAGAAATATGGCGGAGTGCCTTGGGAACAACCCCTCCACAGTGGATGGGCTGTTAAACTTTCTTAAAAAAGCAGGTATAGCCTGGAAAATCTAAATTAAAAAATGAGATATTATTTATTATTTTAGTTAATAATAATTTATTTATTATAATTTATGAAATATATAATAATAATATTTAAATAAAAAAAAAAATCCATTAATTTAGGTTGTTATAGTGGTCGAAATAATCCTGATTCCTGTATTTTATTAACTAATTTAAAGTAAATATATTAAAGGGTATTTATAGGGCGTAATAACCTAGAAGTTGATTGCCCTCCAATGATCTACTTCTACTACTACTACTACTACTATTACAGTTCTACTTAGAAGAAGCGAAAGTCTCAAGAGATTTTTTAATTTATTAAAAATTGGATAAGTTAGTTAATGTTTATTATTAGTCGAGGGAAAAGTTTCATAGTGGTTTGCCTGAGTGACTCAATGTCAAAAGACTTGGGTTAAAATCTTTGTTTCTCCTGTTCATATTTTGAACTATTAGTTACAAAATTCGCCACCAGTATGCTCTTTCAGTGGAGGTAGTGTACCAGCGTATGGTCAGTGCGCACCCGCTTTACGCAGAATTGGCGTTAAAACGGCGTTAATTTGCGATGTCCCCTTCCCAATTATTAGAATCTGTTAGTCTACAGGCGAAAACTCATCTATTGATGGCAAAAAAAAATAATTTAAATAAATAGTACATTAAAGTACACTATAATTAGAGGCCGAATGGTCCTTTAATTTGTTATCCTCCCCCCCCCCCAAGTGTTCTTTTATTATGAAATAACAAAGTTTGTTGAGCCATGTGGTTTTGGATTCCTTAATATCTAAAAATTGTAATACACAATTGTGGAAAAAAAGTAAGATTATTCAAGTTATTTTTTAATTTAGTTAAAGTCATTTTAAAACACACGGTTTTTTCCTCCTTGTTGAGTATACAATTCAGACTGTTGCATTGTGTAGAGACTTGATGAAACAGAAGTTTTCAACATTTAATAAGAAAGCTTGGCAACTCAAAGTACTCTTCTTATTTAGAAGAATCCGAAGAAAGTGGGAAATTCTTGTCGGATTATATAGTACTTCCTTACAATCGTAGAAATTGAATAAAATTTCTGACAATACGAGAAATATTCAGTGAAAATATAATTTTAGTATTGAACTTTTAAACTACCCAATCTCACTTCAATCAATGTCTATTATGAAATAAAAAATTAAAATTTTCTTTGTACCTTAGTATATATTTTTAAACTGTATTGGCTTATTAATCTGACATTATCATCATATTTCTACAAATATTAGCTAAAGCTAAGCAAATCATCAATTAAATTTATCAGAATCCTTATGACTTTAGAAGAGGGGTTCGGTTGATAGCCTTTTGAACCTCTCGACATTTTGCATATTTTTTTGGAGGGAACGATTATAGACTTCAGCAGGGGCCAGTCTTTAGGCATTTATTGCCGGCCATTGCGGCATCCCTGCCCCACTTCGGCTTCTCCAGACAAACACTGCTGTGGGTCTCGAGTCCACGATAACCGCGATTAATCCGGGCCGGAACCCTGGATAATTTCTCCAGCATAATACTCGACGGCCGACCGACCTCCAACTCGGCGAGGCTTGAGAACAATCGCTTACCTCCCTGTAGTGGTGCTACCTACCAAGGCTATCATATATTGTTATATACTACATTTAAAGCATTATGTTAAATTTCATCAATAAATTACGGCTTCTAGGCTGTAGAATTTAAAACTTCCTTTTCAGGTTAACCCCTACTGTTGTTTGATTAATTTCACTGCGTAACTTCTAAAGTACATCTTATATATATATATATATAAACGAACTTCTATTGAGTTTCATTTCTTTAAACTAAACATTATACCTCCTACATCGTAAAAACATTTTTTACTCGAATTTGTATCCCTGATAAATCCTCTCATATAAGTGCGGTTCTTCCCAATAACGAAATTTGCTCTTCGTTTTGCATTTAACATTTATTTGCCGAATTTCATTAAAAAAAACTAAAAACTGTAACCTATAGGACGTTCTGAGACACATTTTGGAATTCGCTCATAAATTTTGTAAGGATAAATTTGCAATAATCATTATCATTTGCAATAAATAATTAGACAAAAATAATGGGGATTTTAAATGTGAACATCTGTTACACACGTGAACCTAAAGGTTTAGATTCAAATATGCAATCCGAAATGAACAGCTCTTGGTTCCTGCCAGATTTGAACTATTATTTGGATGTAATACAGATGACAGTTATAGATGTAATTGTTACTTTTTATAGTAAAATGGAATATAAATTAATTTAACAATATGATTAGATTTATCAATGAATACTGTGGAATTTAGGTTCTGTGAAATGTCTCTTAAAGGCTTACTTGTGGAGTGAATTGATCTCAATTTACTACGATGAGAAAAACGGCTTAGGAAAAAATACTGCAATTGAGAACTCCGCTAAAGAATGTTTAAATATTTCTCCTTTTATTTATCATGCCACTTATCAAAATTATGGTTATAAATTGTTATAGTATATAGATCACTATTATTCACAGCATGTTATACTTCTTAACAGTGCATTTTAGAGAAATTTAAATGTAATTTTGAGGAATATTTATCACATATGGCAATTCTATATAAATCCGTTCAAGCATTTTTGAGCGGTTTTTTTTTTTTACGGTGTCTGCATTCCATATTTATGTGGTAAAATCTTGAAAGTAATATGTACACGAATTTACCTCAGTAAGTTGCATATTACATGCACATTTGAAAATTAGAGATGAATGCAATATTTTCTTGGTAAATTTTCCATTTTTTTTCCCTTGCATTGACAATATTATGTTTCACTTCGGGGTAAAAAGAAAAAGCGAATATAAAAATAAAATTATTTCAATTTCTAATTTTAATTATTACATCAAGGAGCATAAAGAAGGTTTTTTGTTGATTCCACATTTACTAAACAGTAATTTAAGGAAACTTCTCTTCTTTACTTACTCGTCCTCGCAGTCGTCCTCGAGAGGTAAGAGAAAGTCCCTTCATATTGACTCTACTGTTCGGGAACAGAAGTTGTCCTTCCTCATCGCCTGTCACAAGAGGAATTCAGTCACTTGGTGGAAGTCCTATGTGATTGGTCGCCGAGTGTTCCAAGAGAGAGGGAAATCTTTAGAAATTCCATTCATTATTTTCCTGGGGTGAAGAAGAAGGGGGTGGGGTCTCTCTCTGCTCATTAGAGTTTTCCACTCGAGGCTGATGATATCCGGCAGCTTGTTGAATTCGAATCGGGGTTTCAGGACGAATTTTCACTTTTTACTGTAAAGTGCAGCTCAGAGGGGGACCGTCGAGGACTCCGCAGAAATTTCCCACTTTTCGTTTTTCCATTATTTTCTTCCGCGTTCTTTGGGGGGGCTCTTTCATCCTACATTCATTTTAACATTCGGAATACTACCTCTCCTCGGAATTTACTAACTGTATAAATCTTTCTACAGATAAATCTCTTCTATACTAGTAATAATCAATAACACAAATAATAGACAAAAAAATGTGTAGTTATATCATCAGATCCAACTTAGATGGCTATTAAAAATTCGGAAAGTTCACACACATGAACAAGTGAGTACTTCATGCAAAAAAAAAAAAAAAAANAGCGTATATCGTTTTAGCGTGGGTACTTTATGTCTGTATCTCTCGTCAGCAACGACGAGCAATGCACGTGCATTGTATGTGTATCGCTGCAGCAACGGGAAACTTATGTATCCATATGCATAACGTGTGCGTCGTTACAGCATGAGCTACTCTATATATATATATATAAACAGAAGCATCCTTAAAGAGAAAATAGGAAACTATCTAGATCTTCTTCCTGAAGACTTACTGTAGTTTCCTATTTTATGTATGTAAGTTGTATTTTAGTAAATAGTTTCCTATTTTAGGATGTTTCTGTTTATCTTACAAGATTTAGAATGTGTGTAGTTTGTAATGTAAGGAGGGTACATTTGTGATACTATGCAAAATTGTTATTTTTGAGAAAATTGGGCCATTTTTTGCTATCCTTAAACATTTATTTTGAAAAGTAATTTTTTAATATTGCTTTTACTAGTAAAACTCCAAACTGGGCAAGCATAAATTAATATGAGTCTTATACAGAGTATGTATAACAGTAATTTTTTTTTTAGTAGACAACTGACAATTTTTATTGTAATAAAAAAACATTTAAACTTTTACTTTTTTGTTTTATCGCAAAGCCTAAATATCTAATGCAGTCACTAAAATTAGTTTTACTATTGTCTGGGAACATGATGGCTGACAGTTCACGAGGTCTTCTTTTTGTAAATAGTGTAGCCTCTGTTTTATTTACATTTATATTAATTTCCCACTTGATGTAGTGTTTTTTATAATACGATCTTAAATAGTGCTTCTTTTAAGTGATTTTTTTAATAGTATCTACTCTATAAGAAAAAGAAGCGGTCAGGATAGTTCCTTCATTTATAGACTTTAGGGGAGTGGTGGGGGAAATAACTCCAGGTACTTACGCAATACTGATTCTTAGCAAGTCCTCGAGTTATAACCTATTGAACTACATCAATATCATGCAATAATGATGTCCATGACGTGGTCGAAAAGTGTTCTACATGTAGTTCGTGGCCACTACTTGGCAGGGAGAAGGGGGCAGCACTCTCTCAGAAGTATGGAAAAAACAGGAGAAAAAAGGCTTGTCTAATGGGTATAGATATGTTTTAGGAGTAACGCGGCGAAAATAAACGTATAGGGGTTCATCTGAAGCGAAATTTTGTAACTCAACGACCTAACAATCACAGTTAGCTATTCCTTGTTAGCTTTTCAGTGAAATATGAAATATCGCTCTAAAATTTAAAATTAGAGACCAAACTCTTTATAGAGCGAAGTCGGATTAATAGAAGGGTGGGATTATCTAAATATTTAGTTTAAAGTAGTAAATCTGAATAAAAAATTTTTTTTATTGAAATAATTAATTCAGAATTTTCAATGCGAAATTGAAAACCTGTGCATATCTATGGGGAACATTTTAATTTTACGCCTTGAAGTCACGATTAGTTATTTTTCTCCATATTATTGGGTATATTAATTTTTAAATATTTTTATGTGAAAGAGTGAGTTTGTTATTTAGCTGAATATTGTAGGGGATGGGGAGGGACCTTAAGTGGCAAACTGTTATGTCGCAGCTCTATGCGTAATATTTAGTTTTGAGCAATGAAACTGAACCCACATTCGTCTTTATATATAATTATATATTATATAAGTCTAGGGGTTTACATAAGATGGAATGTTTAAATTCAAGCATTCATCAACTACGATACTGAGGAATTCGCTAAATTTACGCCACAGTTTACGCTAAATTTCTTAAGAAGAAAATGTGATGTGACGGTTCAATAGCATACTAACTGTAATTAAATACTGTGGACCATGTAATAGGTAGATTTCTGGTTCCCCTGTCCTGTTTAACATTTATCGAAGTCTTTTTCGTGGCATAATTGTTTTGTTATACGTCCTGTGCAAATGATAGTAAACCAAATGTGGGAAAGTATATGGTACATAACTCACACCTATGTCGTGGAAAACTAATTACTGAAACGAGGAAATGTGATATCGCATAGTATCGGATGCTTTTCGCAGAAGGGCTCGTATAGCAGCCATAAACCACTGGTAGAGAATTATAAGTATATATTCCGATATAAGTACTCAGAGTGTGTAGAGTTATGAATAATTTGACTCAAAATCGATGTATCCAGCGTGCCCCGTCTCGATTCACCGAACTAATTAACTCTAACGCCATTTTGAAAATGCATAAATATTCGCAGTACACACCAGCCCTTATGGGTCTCTCAGGACTAATTTCCTTATCCTGAACACTGTATATTTCTTTGGTCTCTAAAGGCAAAGAGATTAACAATGTACAGACAGGAAAAAACAAAATTTAACAACTATAGACTTATTAATTCACGCAAACGCTAAAAAAACATTTGAAACCTGAAAGTGGACTTTAGGAAACCATTATTTTTATCGAGAAAGTAAGAAATTAATTTACTACTTCATTAAGTTTAACTATTAAAGTTTAGTTAAAAATGGTTCCAAGATGTGAAACAGAAAGTAATTTTGAGCAATTAGTGCACAAAATTTATATTTCCTTGTGTTAGGAAATACTGTCATTAGAATATACAGAACTCAATCGGCGATATGGACTTCTATACAGACTCATATATAAGAAATCCAATCTTACGACTGAAAACAAACTGACGCTCTACAAAATCTTATTACGACCAAGCTGGACTTACGGAGTAGAAATCTGGGGTGCCGCTAATTCTTCCAACACCCAAAGAATCCATTCCTTTCAATCCAAAACCCCGAGAATAATCGCAAATGCTCCCTATTACGTATCCCATTCTTCCCTTCACCACGATCTTAATATCCCTTTTGTTCAAGGCCTTATTTCTTCCCGCTTCACCCTTTTCCGCAGTAAACTGCCATACCATCATAATCCACTTGCACAAACCATGTTTTTCAACTCCAAACCCTACAACCACCCTCGTCTGCTCAAATGAAGATGGCCCCGCGACCTCCTGGGGACTTAGTGTGTAAATAATTTGAGTGGTGTCACTGGTCGTCTTCTCTTCTAATGTGATTGACATTGAATGTCATTTTTTTTTATCCATTGTTGTGATCTAATTACAAAATTTTTTAATTTAACAGAATGTAATAAATAAATAAAAGTTTAATAATAATAATAATATCAATGTACATTGAGCATTGATGGTGATAAAATATTCAAATTTTAAAATTCACACCCTTACAAAATTACTAAATTTATTAAAGTGTTTAATTATTTAATTATTATTTTTGGCGTTAACGATATATGAAAATAAAATCCATTTGAAAATAGTTATAGAACGTAAAACTATTTATGCAGATTTTCATTTTCTTAGAAAAACACTATGTGCCTTGTAATATGAATTTTAAAAGTGTTTCGATGGTTTATTTTGATTGATAACAAGGATAATGAAAAGCTATGTTTTTTATTGAGNAAAATTATGTATTATTTTAATAAAATCTAAGTATGTACACTGTTTGCTCATAATTAACAAGCAGAACTTAAGCAGCCGTAAAAGGCTGATCAATCATCTTTAAAATTGGGGATTGTAATATTGAGTTCCCTGAGGGTTTTCTCCTCTCAATATAACTAGCTATGCCACCAGATGTCCCCAGCCTGGAGGATGTGAAAGGGACAGATTCAACTGTCACATCTTAAAATGATAAAGCCAGTCCTCCTGAAGAATATTCATTCATATTCATCGAAGAAGATATTCTCCCATGAAGAATATAGGATATTCATCCATGAAGAATATAGGATATTCATCCATGAAGGATATAGGATATTCATCCATGTAGGATATAGGATATTCATCCATGAAGGATATAGGATATTATTCATCCATAAAGGATATAGGATATTCATCCATGAAGGATATAGGATATTCATCCATGAAGGATATAGGATATTCATCCAAAGGCATTCTCCCGATTTCCCTGCATTCATGAGCTTTATGCCAAAGATTGCCACAACTCTTAGCTTGCTACAACCATTATGATTCTTGCAAAATTACATCTCATTATAATTTCCTCTTGAAAACTCTGAAAACAGATTTTTATATTTCTCAGAATATTACAATCTGCAAATTATGTTTCGTCAGGTTTCAAGAGTCCTATTCTACATTTTAATTTGGTTTTTGGGGAGATTTGAGGAGATATACTAATAATAAATTCATAAATTCGAAGAATCAAAGATCAATACTCCTTTAGTGTCTCACTTTCATGCATATCTAAATCAGAAATATTGATATATGTTTATCCATTCATTTTATATCTGCATCAAATCATATATTATAGTTTTTTTAATTTATTTATAATATGTTTATACATTCGGAAGATTTGGAATTATTTGATCATATTTTTAAAAATACAAAATGTTTTAGAGCACTTTCATCAACAAATATTCTTTATAAAAAACATTTAAAAGGAATGCCAAATGAATTGCAAATTTCCACCTCAAATTCTGAAAACCGTTTTCAATGTAATCATCTGGTCTATCACGATTAGGATGCATAAATATAAAGAATATAAAGAGATGATATGATTATGGATTAGGCATTGGCTTGCATTACAATTATTTTCCTCGTATTTTGAAAAATTATAAAACCTACACTAGTACACGATTAATCTACACCAAAAGGGAAGGGGTTAAAAAATTCCTCCTTGGTGAAGACCTTTATCAGCTGGAGAACTTAATGAAGTGAGCTATCACCTGCCCTCTTGATTAAAGCTAGCGTCACAAATGACGTAATACCAGTTCTTATCAGTGGGCTTTGATCCCTGCTGTGTTGTGGGTTTTCAGCTGATTTCTCTTAGGGAAATCAAGCTATTCACTTAGGTCCCATGGCACAACTTTTGAAAAGTTACAATATATATATATATATATATATATTCTAA
>KZ807153.1:650689-699982 GCA_000696205.2 Oncopeltus fasciatus
TATATATATATATACGAGTAAAGATATGTATAACCCTACATAAATATTGAGTTGTCGTACACAATTTTAGTCATCCGTCACGTTAATATACATATAAGCGTAAGGAAAGATTAGAATATTGTTAAAGACTGGAGAAGCTCATAACAAGTGGAACAGACATGTACCAAAAGGGGCAAATTTAAGATGTCCACCTACCTGCTTTCGTCCTTAAAAGAGAAAATCATGTTTGCCCAGAAATAGCTA
Organism: Oncopeltus fasciatus; assembly: GCA_000696205.2. NCBI lineage: Eukaryota > Metazoa > Arthropoda > Insecta > Hemiptera > Lygaeidae > Oncopeltus > Oncopeltus fasciatus. Next base: position 650,933 of record KZ807153.1, read on the forward strand.
TTAAATGCATCTAGGCCTGCCTAGGCCCATCCATACAGTTATAAATGCGGCTCGCTAGCTTCCTTCGAGGTGTCAGATTCCGTCTCAAGCCGATAGTCTTTGAAGAGAATCGGACCCATAACAGTGAAACGTTGAAGGAATGAAGAGAAATGTTTTTAACTAAGTAATAGATTATTTGTGACTATAGGGTACATCGAAGACTAAAAGTTCAATAAGAGTTTGAAAAATAAAGTGATCATACATTATTTGATAGAATCTTTGTTCATTAAATTAACTGGTTTGAATTATTTAAAAGTTTAATTTAAAATTAATTAATTCGTTAGCACTTTTGAGCCAGTAACATCTACAATACCCGCAATGAAGAAGTACGTATTTTAAAACTTACGTCGAGAAGACTGAGGGAACTAACAGAATTATTAACTTAAGGGAAGGGCCGAAGCTACAAAGAAGAACTGTGGTATGCTGGAAGTCTCGAGGAAGAAATTAAGATGGTCCCTACCCTTCCACCACTCCTTGATTGTATAAAGTAATACAATTAAGTGATTGCCCTCCTAATCAAGGAACTTCTGAAGATCCTCACTGATAGAATGATCAAATCCAACCACGCAATTCTGAGGTTGTAAAGGATTCAGAATATTGACACAGAACAAATCTAATGAACATGAGAATTAAGAACTTCAGGAGCGATTTTCTATGCAGAAGTCCTTCTTGTGGCAGTGAAGAATTCACTCCATTTCGCCAACGCACAAGAACACAGCGAGAAGGAAAGTCAATAATGAAAATACAAAAATTCAAGTCATGCATCATTCAGATAAGGCTTTCTTTAATCAACCATCCTCCTTACAGCCTAGATTTAGCCCCCAGTGACTACTTTCTGTTCCTGAATCTCAAGGGGGACCTTAGGCGAAGGCGATTTGAGGACGAAGACCAATTCAAAGAGGCTATTGATGCTCATTTGGTTCCAAAGAAGAAACTTATTAATTGGAGGGTTTAGAATAAATAGATGCAATAAATCTAATGGTAATAAGGGGCATTATATTGAGAGATAATATATGTTTTGTGTTTTGATTTCATTCCTTTCTGCGTTGGACTGAGAAATTTTTTACCTACCCTAGCACCATTGGTAGATGATGATGCATGATAACACAAAAAGTCAGTTATTCCTTTTATTAAAAAACAAAATTTCTTTGATTGAATTTTTAAAAAGTCTAAGAATTGTTTTTGTTTTCCTGAAAGAATATCAAAGAAGTCTGGAGTTTAACGAGTAACAGCATACCTTTGTCGAGATAAAATGTATACTGTGGACCAGTTTCGAAATAAAGGAGTGGGATTTCTTTTTAGTTTCTTGTCGGCAGAAATACATAGCAAAAAGGTGGGTTCGTCCTGGAAATAATGAAGCCATTATTTTGTCTCGAAGGAAGCCACACGGATCCTCTAGATTCACCTTATATTTTCTCCCTCTCTCGTAGAAATGTGCTTCTACCTTAGAGAGCCTCTCATTGCTGATTTTCAGTCAGACACTTCATTTCTTGTGAGGGAAGACAATAGAGTAACCAATAAAGTTATGTAATTAAACTCAAAGTCAAATGGTAGGTTATAGCATTGCTTTCAAACAATCATTAAAAACAAAAACAAAAAAAAAAACTTCATTTCTTCTAATACTCTAGTTGTTAAAATAATTATTTAGTTTAAAATAGAAATGCTTTTCTCCGATGGAATTCTCAAAAGATGGACTTCCAAAATGCGCACAGACAGAGAAAATGTAATTTAATTAGTTTTGAAATTTTTCAAAGACTTAATAAGTAAACATAAATAAATGTATTATTCAATAATATTCACTAAGAGGGAAATATGAAGCTATTGCATTATTTTAATTTTAGTTTTTATTAAAGTTAAGACTGGTTTATATATATATTCCTTGCTGGACAAAGAATCATCATTGCGGTGTCTATTATATATATTTATGTGTGTATAAGTATATAGTTCGTTAGATGGAGTTGATAAGAGACCGCACCCTATTTGATTGTTTCACAGTTTTAAAAGTTTAAATAGCTATAGAAGGAGTGTCAATATATATTAAAATAAGTTTCATTAGTATGTAAGTCTTTAGTTCTGGGGAAAATATTAAATTGGCAGTATCTAACCGCGAGTATAACTGACTTTCAATTATTTGCTGTTCTGCTGGGAGATAACTGATTAACGTAATTGATAAGATTGACAAACTTAACAAAAACTCTTATAAAATTGGTTTAAGCCGTTCACAAGCTTACTAATATATATAATTATATATATTACTAATATACATAAGTAGTAAAATAACAAATTTTTTTTAACATCTAAAACTATGAAAATAACTCGATTTAATGACCAAATTACAAACATTCCTGCACTTGGAAACATATTAGTGAAAGACTTGACAACTGTTTTCAATCAGCTTTTGGACTCCTAGAACTTAGTTACAAAAAACTTTATTAGTTATTTGACATCTAAAATATAAGCCTTGCCACAAGAAAACAGTTGTCTAGAATAAGAGGCAGGAGGAGGTTGTTGAATTTTTACTCAACTACAAAAAAAAAGAAAAAAAAAAAAGGCGAAGTTCATTGTGGTCACGATGGAATAGTAAATGATATTTGTGTGTTTTTCTTGAAAGAGCAGAGTACCAAAATTACAAGAATTATACCTTTAAGAGAGTCTGTTAAAAAAATACACTTTATTTTAGCTTTACCAAGGCATTTATTTTCCCCCTTCTTCAGAGTGGTAATGTATCTTAAGTTCAAAACTATAGAGGGATTTATTTTATAGCTTGTATTTCAAAACTTTGTCATGCTTTCTGCAGCAGAGACTGGAGAATTATTATTAAAACCAAATGATATTTTATCTAAGACCAGGTTGGTACACCGCCGTAGACAATATCTTTAATTTGACAAATATTGTTGTCTTAAGATTAAAACTTCATTAAAGTTCATTCGACTGGGCTGACCGACTTTATATACAAGCTTTCTCAAATGAGTATCGTAAAAAAAGTTAACATAATCAAACAACTATACTCTGACACTCATCTGCTCTCGGGATAAAAGATAGGATTTGGAAGATTTTCAGTGTTGCTGTTAGGCAGGTGAATAATCCGAGTGCCATTCTGTTAGAAATATATATTCTGTACCTACTGTTATATGTTGAAGGAGGAGTAAAACTTGAAGAAATAGTTGTACCATGTTTTTTATATAAACTTAAGGATGGACTTCAACACGTGATAAATAATGTAGCTGAATATTATGACTATTGGATCCTTTGTGTTAAATTGAAAAAGTCTTCATTGTTTTTATAATAAAGGTGGACATGGAAAGTATAAAAATTGGACCTATAAATCGAGAAGAGTTGAAGTATTTTCGGAATATTGATACCTCAGTATGATGCTAATGCAAACAATGTCAATAAGAAATAACTTTTATAAAAATGTATATTAATAATGTGTGTCAAAATTAAGCCTGGAAAACCAGTATAATTATAGAAGAATACCATTTCATACGGTAGGATGTGTTGTGCTTTGCTTTGGAGCTCATGTGTGGATAAGAAAGGTATTTAATAATAGATAATAATATATAGATATATATTAAGCGACATTTCCATCTTCCTAAAAGTACTACTCATTAGGCATTGTGCCTAGAAAAATGAAGGATGCCCATATACCTGTATACCTTGAGATTTATTGGGAATTATATATTAAAAGTTTGAAAGACAGGAGGACACAAGCTAATGACCAAAGCGGTGAGACAGAGAGTACCCTTGTTTAATGAACTAATGGAAGTCTACAAACTGGTAAAAATGGATGTGTTTGATCTCCTGGAACTGCAGAGAAAGCAGACAGTAGTTAGCCTAAATTCTATAATGAGGGAACACGAAAGAATGCTTTTTCACCCAGATCAGGAAAAACCCCAAGCTCCTATTTCTGGACTTTACAAGAACAATCATGAAAACTAGGATCGAGATGATGAAGAAGCAAAGGACCTTTCTAAGGTATCTTCTAGATACCGCACTCTGTCCTCCAAAAAAGCCGGAAGATTGCATGCCAGATTCTCTGCAAAATCAGGATAGGCGCCTTCGAGAAGAAGATAGTAACATTGAAATAAGTGCTAGAAGCACTTATAAATTGGATTGATTTAAATCATCTGTAAAAAGTGCTGCGGCATAAATTTGAATACCTGTGATTTTTATTTCATTTTTAATTCTCTAAGATTTATTTGTTTTAACAGAGTTTCTACTCTTCATTATCGCAAAAAACGTATTAAAGTTGTTTAATGTATGTTACATATTAATGAAAATAAGGATATGTTTTCTTATTTTGTTTTTAATGCTATTGCCTCACTCAGTAAGATAGAATTTCTTTTCAAGCTATTGTAAATAGCAATCAAGCGTGAACTGTTAATTTTATAAATATCAATAAAATTACTATCATATTATATATATATNAAATATATAAACAAAAATATATTTTTCGGTGATTAATTTGTTTATATCAATTTCTGAACATTATGTTAGTGAACATGTACAGTGAATTTAACCCATAAAATTTATCGTACTTTAAAAAAAGTAATTGTAAGTCCGAAAAAAAAAAAATTAAATTGTGACTTTCAGGCATGATTGGAGTGGTAGGCACGATGGAGTTCTTTAAGACAGAGGAACTCCAGCCCAAAATTATTAAACAAGTTGTTTATAGGTAAATTTAGTTTACCTTGAAATTTAGAAAACTTCATTAATTTGGAGTGTTGAATATTGAATAATTGGCTAGTCATTTCTTGATTTAATCTACGAAAAGTCCTTGAGAAAGTTATGAGAGTAAGGTGGATTTTCAGCTGATTGCTTGGTTAGTTCGGGTTGAAGTATGATTGAGGAGACGAGGGTCCAAGTGACTGGCTTCACCGTGAGTGATTCACTGTTACCAAAAGACGCAACATCTCGTAGCAGTGACAAAAATCAAATTTGCAGTATCAAGTGGCATAGCAACTCCATTCCCAGCCAATCAAACAAGATATTTATTAAAAATACTGATATCGACAATATAAGCAAACTTTCAAAACTGTTAACCTTCTGAAGTATAATAAATTTTCAGATCAAGATAATGGTCCATATTTTGTTTTTTCAGAAAGTAAAAGTGGAAAATTAAATAATTATTACTCAATGACTCTAGGAAAAACCATAATAACGAAATCAGCTTTTCTTAAAAGAGATCTCAATAATATTAAAATTATCGGCTCAAATAGATTAAAAATTGAATTTAAATCCAGAGAAGCGGCAAATATGTTCGTAGATTAGGAAGTATTATCTGATTTGAGCCTTGTATCTTACATTCACACATTTTTGGTACAGAAAAGCAGAGTGATAAGAGGAATCTAACCTAGCCTTTGCAAAGATAAGTTAAGGAATAACATACTGTTCTCTGTCCCCGTCAATACTATCAGATGCGTGAAAAACCAGATCGGAGTGATCCGTCAAAAGTATTCCTCCTCCAAACTTCCAATTTTTTTTCAAGGTGACAAACCATTCCACAACATGTTTTTATTTATGGAAGCAGGTGTTCAGTGTAAGCCCCATTCGCAAACACTGTCTCCGATATGTAGCCTCACAATGCCGTGCGCGATCACTGCTGTGTTCTCGTTGCGGAGAAAACCACACACGCTCTGGCTGAAAGGTCGAATCCCCTAAATGTATCCGCTGCCAGAGAGCGCATGATTTCATCGAAATAACATGCCCAGCATCCATAGAAATGTTCAAAAATTAAGAAAACCAATGCCGAAAAAATTATCTCCAGTGCTGACGCAATATTTAAAATACCGATTGTGGAGGATAAATATCATTTTCCAAACATAAGTCAATTATTTGCTCAAAATAGGATCACAAACGCCATCTTTTAACTGATATCGGCATCTGTTAAAATCATTTGAAGCTAACAGATAATAGGCAAATAATTTGCTATAAAATAATATTGCGACCATAATTTAAAATATAAGCTATCCTATCTTTCATGTTGGATCAAACCGCACACGGTGTGCAAATCTGGTTCAAATCGGTTAAGTAGTTTAGGAGTCCATCGCGGACAAACAACGTGACACGTAATTTATATATATATATATATATGTGTGTGTGTGTGTGTGTGTGTGTGTGTGTGTGTGTGTGTGTGTGTGTGTGTGTATTTGTGTGTGCGGGTATATTTCATTTCCTGCATAGACAAAATGCTTGCATGTAAGTTGGGGGGAGGGGGTGGGGGATTGTTGGGTCCTGTCTCGCCGAGGACACCATTGTTGTGCAGTGTTTCCGGTCGGAGGAGTACTGGCTGTAGTCCAGTTGGGGGCCGGCCTGCCAGGAAGCACTCTCTTGGAGCCTGACCAAGAAAAACCTCGAGAGGGTGCACACACCTTGGCAGAAATACAACCTTACGAGGGAGGAAAAGGGTGCGCTTCTTTCTCCACCCTCTGTCATATGTTATAAGGGACCCCTTTGTTTTGCAACATACTTCTTACGAAAAAAAAAATTGTCTGCAGCATTTACATTTACAAAAAATATGAAATACACCTAATTGACAGTGATAGTCAGATGGGAAATTAAAACCATAACAGTGTTTTGTTGTTTTTTTTGCTTAAAAATGAATCAAAAATATAAAAGACTGTGTAGGTAAGAGTAAATGGCTAATTTTACATTTAAGCTGAAGGGACAATTCATTGTTCCCAAGGCTGGCTCTAGGACGACCGAATGGGAAAAGGTGAGAAACATTTATTATGTTGCCTAATTAACACTAATACATATATTTACTATGCGCCTAATTAACTCCTTGCTTATTCCTAAACATCATCAATATTGGGCCCTTTCATAACATAATTTCAAAAGTTGGAAAATCTGAGAATGTTAAGCAACTTCTACATATTTGACATATTTTAAGTAGTTAATGAATCCACTTCGGATATAATCATTGTGTACACAGTAATGTTTCTGTATTACAATTTATAATAAAAAAAATTGCCTTGATTTCACAGACAAATTCAAACGCAAATACATAGATTTGTATAAATAAATTAAATTTAAAAATCTTCATATGACATTTAAAAGAATAGTAGAGCCCGACTATAAATTCCCCCTCATATAAGGATTCAATTAGCCACTAGGGGTTACCAAATTTACCTGTTACCTAGCCACTAACTTGAAACTAAAAGGGCCTGGCTTTTGGATCTCTAAGGGTGTTAGTTAGCTACCTCTCCCAGACACAATTAAGACACCTACTCCCAGCTGAGATAAATTAGCCGCTAGCCTTTGGGGACCATTTGGATTTATTTACTGTGGACTTGTGAAGGCCAGCTGATAAGCCTTAGAAACTCACCCTCCGCTGAAGTTCTCAATTTCCGTACAGATCTTCACCAATCCTAACCATGCATCTATCTATTTGTCTGTAGGCACACTATAGCTTCCGAAATCCATGTAATTTAGAAACTAAACTGGGTACACATGCCATCCATTATCCGTCTTCATTGGTTTCTGCAAACCATCTTCTGTTCGCGAGCGCTTTCAGACATTATCCATCATCTTGGCCGAATACATGTGTTCACTGTCACTGCAATTGAATAAAGACAGTGACAGTGAACACATGTATTCGGCCAGAAGATGGACAATGTCCGAAAGCGCTCGCCAACAGAAGATGGTTTGCAGAAACCAATGAAGACGGATAATAGAANCAACTTTAAGGATAAAAAAAAAATCTTTTACAGGTTGTAAATTTTTGGCTGATAAAATCTTCAGCTGAGCCACTAATGGTATTTTAAACTTTTAATTTAATTACTTGGTGGTGTAAGAGTATACGGAAAAATAAGGTTTAGGTTCAAAAGGAGAGTTTTTTTTGACCGTAGATATTGTTCTTAGATGATTTTAGTTGGGGTTCAGTCAAGGTAGATCCAAAACAAAAATACAAATTTAACAAAAGTGTATTTTTTTAAAAGATTATCTGCCACCGTTTCGGCTTACATTGTAAGCCATCTTCAGGGCTGTAGGAATACAATATCATTAGAATACAATTATAATTGACAATATTATAATAGAGAATCACCATAATGTAATGTGATATCAAAAGTATGAATGTAGAAAGGTATGTAAGAGAATTTAAAAAACATGCATACAACTTATTAGAATTTTTTTTAAATTTTCTTACATACCTTTCTACATTCATACTTTTACATTACATTATAGTAATTCTGTATTATAATATTGTCAATTATTATTGTATTCTCATGACATTGTATTTCTACAACTCTGAATGTGGCTTACAATGTAAGCCGAAACATTAGCAGTTAATCTTTTAAAAAAAATACTTTAAAAAATAAAAATTTAAATTTGTATTTTTTTTTGGATCTACCTTGACCGAACCCCAACTAAAATCATCTAATAATAAGGTTTATGGTTCGATTTTACTTGGACAAAACTAGCAAAATCACCTTGGGGGAGACTCAGTCTGTCGACACTTTCAATTCTGGCTCTCTCAATGGGAAGATGAGGGAATAATCAGGGTGAGATACCCATGTCTCAGGAAAGGAAAAGGGACTTCAAGCTGAAATGTAACAAAAACAGCATAAGGACCCACCTAAATGTAGCATTTTTCTAACAGTTTATATATGAAGAACATAGTACATGTAGTGATAAAGATCTTGAAAAACTATAGGAAAAATTTAGTTTTGGATCATAGGACGGGGAGAAGGAACATAAAGGGATGCACTCAACCCTTCTTTAAGTGGTTGAGTCTTCCTACGTGGAGGCCGCACAAGAGTTCTGGCTGTCCTGAGGCGTATTCCTGAATTTCTGATATAAGTGCCCTGTGTCCGATTCTTAATGGAGCTGCTAGTCTTTGGTTGGATTCATATAACCTGCAGAATCTAGGGTTAAAAATGCATTGGTAAGCTAAATTTGTAAGATGCAATTTTATTTTGGCAACGTATGAGCTGACTAGTTCTTGACGCCGGAAAATGAGAAATGGTACTGTATGTATATGTGTATATGTTATTTTTAAAAAAATGTAATATATTATTTTTAGTTGTTGTTGTTTCAATGTTAATATCATTGTTGTTATGAATTTTATATAGCGTAAATAAATTTAAACAATTAACTAGTATAATTATTAAGGGCAGTATGAAGAAATTGACATTTCTCGTAATTGTTTGGGCGTAATAACCTAGGTGTTTATCGCCTAAACAAATGCATATCTATTTATCTATCAAAGGGACAGGTACAGCTTCTATTTAAAATCTCCTTTAAGATAAATAAATCATCACTATGATTTTCGATAAACAATTTGTATAACTGTATTGCAGTAGAACCGATATAAACCAAATGCAATAACAGAAATACAGGATACAGGATTTAATTTGTTTATACTGCAGCCTTTTGTAACACTACCCATCTCACAAAATATTAAATCACGATGCAATTGTCGAAATGGCACAAACCCCAGTTAAATAGGAGTATTAATTATTATAATTAATTATGATCCTCGAAACAGATAGTATCCACATTCTATATATTATATAGGCATTTTACTTGGACGTACAGATAAATTATTTTATTAAATCAATTATCATATTGATGACGTTCTATGAAAAGCGAAATTTTGACAGAGGTTCTGACTTTAGTTTTTCTTTTCCAATAAATAATTATAATTAACGGAAACAAATATATCTTATTAATTTGAATCATACAGGGAGCTAGAAAATAAACTCAACCTCAGCCGTAGATCGAACCCGGGTCCCCCACTATCCGGGTAGGTGCGTTAACCATTATCATCATGATTCAAATATATCTTAGGACAGCATTTTCTAGAAGGATCGAAGTTCTTCATAATTTTCGTCTTGTCGTCTTGTTGTTTTAAAAATTATATTGTTTGACCGTGACTACTAATTAAGATTATAAAATTCAAATTCCCTTGTAATTAACTGTACTATCATTTAAATATTGATTATTGCTTATCAAGTCAGACCACAAAATATCCCCGTTGAAAATGAACCTCGGGCGAAGGGGTTGTAATGCATATTTAATTCCCCCGATTGGTCGAGCCACAGGTACTGCGGAATGAATTTTGAGGGGGAAATTAAATTCATTTTACAGGCTGTAATGGCTCCCCTACAAGCTACATGCCAGATAGGACTCTCACAATCGGATTCCTGTTGTTGTGCCACACTCAATTGCCACCTGTTAGTTTCACATGTCGCGGTGATTCGTACAAATGAATAACCGAATATCTCTTGGAAATATGTAATTTAATATGATATATATTTTTAGATTCTTATATAGGATCAGAGAACACCTGTAAAATATTGTAAAGTCGTTTCATGGTAGAAATTTTAATTGCATGATAAGAAGAGATTAGTCAGGGATTCTGTTACGGGAGCTGAAGAAATAAAAAATGAATTAAGTATTTTCTTTTGTTTTCCCCAATATTTAGGCGTAAATTTAGCTTAAATTTAGGCAGAAACGTTGGAGTAAATAAAAAGAAAACTTTATATAAATCAGTTTTCAATTTTTCTACTCCTGAGACAAAACTCCTGCCTTACATCTCCAAATAAATCTTGAGAATTAACTAGTCACCTCCAAATTGATTCCTCTCAACCCGGGGAATATATAACAGCATCTTTAATTAAATTATTTTTTCACAGAAAATCCACTAAAAACCCCTAAAAGAAAACAATATTTACGCAGGCATTTACCACTTGTAAATATATTTTCCAAATGTATATTTTGAACAGCTAATGGATATTATTGCAGACATTCTTGATGCGGTAATTTTTTTAAAAGAATTTTCTCTTTTTCTTANTATTCTTTCTTCATATAATAATAATAATAATAAAAAGAATGAAAATGTAAAGCATGGGAAATCTAACCGAGATGTTCCGATACCTGTTGAGGGAGATTTTCTAGGTGATTTATATTCTCATATTTCTCATCCTGACATAACTCCTTATCTTTCGGTCATGCCTACCTCTTTGGATTCCCCAGACCTTGCTCCAGTAAGCATCAAGACTGTTTACTTTATCGATTATCGAAGCCAAAGAGAAAAATAAATACAACAATTTTCAAACAGCAGTTACTCAAACACATATTCTAATACACAATCGATAACCGACTCTACAAAAGCATACGGATGACTTTAATTACCCTTTTAATAGTAACATAAACAATGAGAATACACTTATTATTCCTCCAATGTCCCTAGGTAAATTATCATTCTATTTACTGTTTCCAAAAAAAATTAACATCACAGAGGTATGATTAAATTAAATTAAATTAGGATTAGAAATAAATTAAATTAAATTATAATTTGTTCGACATAGAAAATAGATTGTAAAAATTAGAACTCTTCTCGGACGAAGGACAAGAAGTCTCCCCGAAAATATATATTCATTTGTTCACGTAGGCTTCGTCGGTTGTCAGATGTATTTACCATTTCATCTTCCGGGTTGGACCGAGTCAAATTGTTGTTATTTGCCGAGCTTTCGCACATCATGTGATGGCTTCTTTAGGGCTGAAAAGAGAATGACAGTTGTAAAGAGAGATTTTTTGTTAATAACAAGAAAAAAAATTTTTTTTTGTGGTATTTTATCCCACGTAAATTTTAACAATTTTTAGTGCAAGGGAACAGAATAAAAAATCTAACTGTCCTAGCCAGGACTCGTACCTGGATCTCCTGCTATCCGGGCCGGTACATTTACCAGTTATGCTACCGGGACCAGTCTGATAAGTTATTAAATTCCCCGCACAAGTGTCGGGAGTCTAACCTCCGAGGCCGTCGAATATATCGTCTTATGCTCGGAGGAGCTGACATTGTCAAGCTGTTTAAATGACTCTCGTTATTAACTTTTAAATTTTAATTTAATAAATTTTTTTTGTGGTATTTAATCCCTCGTAACTTTTAACAATTTTTAGTGCAAGGGAACAGAATAAAAGGAGATCCAGGTTCGAGTCCTGGCTGGGAGAGTTAGATTTTTTATTCTGTTTCCTTGCACTAAAAATTGTTAAAATTGTAATCTTTCTTTTTTTCTTTTGAGTGTTCCTTACACTCTTCCTTCCTCTTGTTCTATATATGACATATAATTCCCACAAATATAGTGTTAAATATAGAACACAATAGTTTTAAGTTAATAAAAAATTCCGTGCCTAAAGTGAACAAGTTGGTAAGGGAAGCCTTACTTTTTAAGTAATAAAAATTTAGTCTGAAATTCTTGTATTAGGTTGCCTGAAAGAGGGACCATTAAAAAGTTTGAAGGAAACTTTGAATCCTCCTTCAGATGACGGAAAGAAGAAACTTGCGAAATTGGCCGATCTTGGGCAGAACTACTAACTTCAGAGATAAGTCTTATCAGTTCCTATGGTTTTATATTCTTTGACGTAGTTGGTCGCCTATTTACAGAGTACTCGTTGGTAACTGTGCACGAATCCTACTTCTAACCATGCGTAAGCACGGAATTTATCTTCTCCATAGGTGTAGATTATTTCTAATTGTAAGTATTGTATTTTGATTTTCGGTTCATTGCCAAATTATTTCTCAGTTCGTTGTCTATCAAGTAATTTAAGAGATAATGTTGTTTATTATTGCAGTCTTAATAACAAATCTATTGTTCTACATTTTTTGTATTTGAAATTGTCTTTTCTTAAATAACTCAATGAGCAAACTATAGGAGAAAAGAATACTCATTTTTCTATATTCATAAATTTTAAATATTGCAATATATTTTCCGAGTACAGACTTTTCTAAAATTTCCCTTAGTATTTTGTTATTTGCTTAGAAATTTTATCTCTTGAAAAAAAAGATAAGAAGTGAATGGCACATTACACGAAATAAATATTTATTTATTTGCATTATTTAATGCATTTCGGAGGAGTGAGCTCACGGGAATCTTCACCGTCTAACATCAGAATGCTTTCTCCACAATCTCTCTGTATTTAATAAAACAATTCAATCACAATCATAAAATTAAAATTATTGTTAAAAAAAATATATATATATAATCCAGCTAATACAATCCTTTCAATCCAAAGTCCTAAAGGTAATTGCGAAACGCTCCTTTTTATGTGTCCAACTCCACCCTCCATCACAATCTTATTATCCTGTACGTAAAGACTTCATCTCCAGCTGCTTCCCACTCGTCAAAAGCAAGCTCCCCATAAGTGCAACCCACGCCGTCGGATTTCAATCCTTACAATCCTTCCCGACGAATAAAACGAAGATGTCCTCACTACCTCTTGGGCCTTAGTGTCCAAGTTTATCGGCAGCGAATATCCTTAATATGCGACGAAATTTCAAAATCTTTTATTATAAACAGATTGTAATGAATTAAGAATTTTATTAAAGAAAAATAAAAGGGTCAAGGAAGAAGTAAAGCGAAGAAGAAATTACTTATGATGACTGAGTACTTTTTCTCTCCTAAAACGAAGCTTAGTGTCCATACCTCATACACTCATTGCTCTCTCCAGCTGGTAAATTATATTCAATAAGTTACTTTTATTATATACAGCTTTAATAAATTATGGGAAACCCGTTCGGCTCAAAAGCATGAATGGATTCCCCATGATTTATCAAAACAGCTCATAATAAAAGTCAAGATGACGTGCCGTGAACCAGGCGAAGCACGTAAAGGTGGCTGGAGAGTCGCAGAAATAAGTGGAACTCAGCAGAGGAGGGGAGAGACATTGCCGGGAATACAGATTTGGTGTGGGAACAGTAGAACAGTTCTTCCCTGAACTGTAACTTCTTACGAGAGATCCGCAAGTCAGAACCGTGAATTCCTGGGTGGGAACACCCTAAAATCCCGGGAAATCACGCTTCTGACTTGTGTTGACTCTTGGGTGTTTACCTCTGGAGAGAGAGTGTTTTCATTGAGATTGCAAATATGTTGAATTGCAAGTATGAAAGAGTATTTCATTATTTCAAATGGGCATCTGCTGGAATTCAGATGGTGTGGAAAGTCAAGCAAATTGCATGTCAGTTCATTTATCAAAATAGGCATTTCATTATTTAACTTAATTAAACTTCGTTTGCCGTAGAAAAACAAACGCCTACATAGAGAAATATGATAAATATATATACATTCATATGGGAAATTTATATTTTCACTTAAAGCTCTTTGGTTTCTAAAAATGTCATTCGCTTTTTTTCTTTTCTTTATTTTTTAAACCGATTTTCCTAGAAAACCAAATTCGGTATTTAAGCTGTTTTACAATTTTACAAAACTATTTGATACGTTAGTTAATGGCGGAAATAGGTCAAGGGACTTTCGAGGAAAACCAAAATATATGATCTTAATATCAAAGTACGAGTGGGGGTGAAAGTACGACCCTTTTTCCTTGCACATAGTTCACATATTTATTTTTAATAATTATTATNCTATTTTTAATATTTGATTTATTTTTCTTTTGTAATATATTATTTTTTCAAATTACATGATGTTAATAGCAGAATATAATAAAGAAAGCTTTAATTATTACAGATGAATATATATATACGTTATTGTTAGCATTACTTCAAAAATGTTCAGACCAAAATAAGTGTGAAATGTAATTTTAAAACATTTTTATTCTATTAATTTTTTTAAAAATAATTAATATCTAAGGAAGATATTTAAAAATGCGATTTTCATTGTGCCCCCTTTATTTTAAATATGTATATATAACCTTATTCAAAACCGAGGATTTAACACTGTTGAGTGAATCACCTTTTGGTTGGAATCTGATGGTGGGGTCTAGAGGAAGATTAATAATAATGAATTTGTTATAGCTCGTTTTTTTTGTTGCTTTTTTTTCAGTTGTGGAAAATATTGTAGAATATAATAGGCAGAGAACCTAATTTTCTTAGTTTATGTTCACCAAATTTAGTTTTTAAACTATAGTTCGTCATTTACGGTTGGCATTCTTAATGAAAAATGAGAAATCTACATAGATTTCGTAACTCCAGAGATATATGGAGATCTTTTTACTCTCATATCCTAATTAGATGGAGACTAATACGCTTCAGATACAGCAACATACTAGTATAATGTTTTAGACGAAATACATCTTTCCAAATATTTTCTTTATGACGGCTGAAATATGTGTTGCATTATTTAAGTAGCCGTGGGGAAGTAAAGCCAGCCATTTTTTCTTTTTTGCATAAACCCCTTAAACCCAAGAAGTGCTCACGCATACTCCAGAGGGGCTGAGCCACCCCCACATTAAACATTAACCGCGCTCGGAAAGGAAGTGGAATGCCAGAAATGTGGAATGAGTGCACTTCCAAGGCTTCGGCCTGAAAAATCTGTCTGAATTCCAGCACTCAGGACCCTCTTGACTTCGGCCTGCTGAAATAAGTTATACACATCTATCTGCAAACGGATCTTCTCTCAGATGGGTCAAGCATTATTCAAAGTATTAGTAAAATCATGTACGTATATATTATATACAAAAATGTACATATTTACATTATTACACAACAAAGGACAATAAACTTATATAAACAATTAATGTGAGGGAATATAATAAAAAATCAATCTGTCCCAGCCAGGGCTCGAACCAGGATCTCCTGCTTTCCGAGCCAGATAACTTATTAAATTCCCAACACACTAGGGAGAGCCTAACCCACGAGAAAGACGAATAAATCGTCTTATCCTCGAAGGAGCTGAGATTGTCTAGCATTTATCGATACAAATTATTTAAGTTAATTTTCATTTATAAATATTTATTTAGTTGTGGTTTATTATGCCGCGTAAATTTTTAAACAATTAATACGAGGGAATAGAATAAAAAATTTATCTATCCCAGCCAGGACTCGACTAGCAGGAGTTCCAGGTTCGAGCCCTGGGTGGGACAGATAGATTTTTTATTCTATTCCCTCGCATAAATTGTTTAAATATTAACGCAGGATAAAAACCACAACAAAATTAATATTTATACATAAACTTTTATTTATTCATTTTTTTTAAAAAGGTTTTTACGAAATATACTGCGATCATTATCTGTATTTATGAACTCGAATAATATATAACGTAATCGCCATTATAATCTGAAGTAAATGTTATATTTGTATGCAATATCATTTAGAGTTTAAAAAAAAAATATATATGTCATAGTAAATGAGCAAAATCTGAAGATATAACTTTCTAAAGGGATAAATTGCAATTTTATGAGAATAAAACATGACAGGACATAATAAATTAGTCAATGGCTTAGTTTGTTTCAACAGCTGTACAGCTTAGTTAATGTCAGTGACTTGTCAACCACACACTTTTCCTTCCAGACACTTTTCCACTGGACTTGTCTTGCCTCATTTGCTTAGTAGCAGACAGAAGGAAAATAATTAACCGTGTGCCATAAGAGTACTTCAAGCCACAACTATCCATGTACTCTTTCTTTGCGGGAGTTCGTCCAATGGCTAGTGCATTGTTGAGGTGATAACACGGAGATCTACGTCACTTGTCTCCGGCATTGTGGCTGTGTGGCGACATATCGAGATATCGCTGATAGTTTCGGAGTAGATACAGGCGGAGAACGATTATCTCGCATCTAGTAAACAGTAGGACACTTGTTCAAATAGAGAGTTTTTTGACCGTAGATATTATTATTAGATTATTTTAGTTGGGGTTCGGTCAAGGTAGATAAAAAAAAATGCAAACTTTAAAAAAAGTGTATTTAAAAAAAAAAAATTATTAGCCAACGTTTTGGCTTACATTGTAAGCCATCTTCAGGGCTGCCTATCATGAAGACGAGAAGTCATGGAAATATGAACTTAGGGACAGGACGTCCTCTCTCATCTTCATGATAGGCAGCACTGAAGATGGCTTACAATGTAAGCCGACACGTTGGCAGATAATCTTTTTAAAAAAAGATACACTTTTTTTTAAAGGTTGTATTTTTTTTAGATCTACCTTGAACGAACCCCAACTAAATTTATCCAATAGTAGGACACTTGTATTTCCAGGCCAGGAATGAGGGACATGGGATAGAAACAGCTCTACAGAGGTGGGATTTATGTAAGCTGCTGGTATACAAGGCCTAGATTATTCAGAACCCAGGACGCTGACGTAAAGGCCTATGGGAATTCGGTCCAGATTCCGGTAGATCCCGATCGTCCCAAAAGAGCATTAAATTCAGGGGGGGGGGGGATACAAGAGCCGGGATCCTTCCTAGAACAAGCATGTTAGATTCTCCATGTTGCTACCTTGTTAGATTATGTCTTTTCTGGTGGTCACTGTTGAATATAAATAAGTAGTGATCAACAGACGAGGTATTTATATCATTCTGAACACTGACTACCGAAAGGTAATTCACGTAGACGAAATTATTAGTTCCTTACTGGTGGCAGCTATATAATGAGTCAGATAAACATATTTTTTTTATCGCGATTTTATCTGACATAATGGTCAGAATATAATATATTTTATCATTTTTTTATCCACAACTTTTGCTATATCAGTCTTGTCAATTTTAGTTTTTAAAAAAAATCGTCCTAATTATATCATATTCATTTAGAGTTCTATGGCAAGAAAATATATAGACATTCTCAAATGAATTGACAACTTAACTACAAGAACTAGATATTTACAAGAATATGGTCTTAAATGTATATAGTTATACATATTAATATATTTTTGTCTAAGGTAGCTCTTTAACAGTAGGGCGTAATAACCCAGATGTTTATCGCTTAAACAAAAAAGCATATCTATCTATCTTTAACAGAAGAAACCAAATTCATTGCGTTATACTACGGACCGTTAGATGTGTTCGTTAATGGCATCTTTATGTGCAGGCTTTGGTTGTGTAATTTACATACACTGGAACTTTAATACTACAAATGCACGTAAATGCACCTAGTCATAAATAAAGTAGATATTTTTTTTGATGCTGTGAATACACGCGCATATATTTTTGGGATTTATGTAATTTTAACTGCCTTAAAAAGTATTTTTTCAATTATAAAATTTACTAAAAATGAATGCGCTAAATGTCTATTTTTAATTAAGTAGATTAAAATGGTCTGTTGGGTGTAAGTTGAAGAGAGTTTTAATTACACTAACCTCCTTTAACTGAGGAATAACTGACAATACATTCCTAACAAAGAGATACAAATGTATGCGGGTGAAGGGAGAGGGAAGAAGAAAGGAAGACTAATGGACAAAGCGAGGAGGGGAGGGAATAGGGAGGTAAAAAGCGAAGGGGAGAAGGAATGAGTTATTAAGGAAGAAAGGAGTAAGGATGGGATTTAGCGTCAAGGATGTGCAGACAAATCTGCAGGATGTGAGAGCTGATCCGACCCTGGATTCCCTCTGGACCTCAGCCTCTCCACGGGAGGACCGCCAATTACTCTCCTCCTCCGCCTACCTTTTCCTCCCGCCCTTTCTCATTTATCCAACCCTCTCTCTACCTCTGCCTCCTCCCCCACACACAATTTCTCTCCCCTCTCTCTCTCTCTCTCTCTCTCTCTCTCTCCCTCTCTCTCTCTACCTCTACTTATCTCTCCAACTCCCCTCTTTCTCTAACTCTAGCTTCTCTCTCTCTTTCTTCCCATTCTCTCTCTCTCTCTCGCTCCCTCTCTCTCTCTCTCTCTCTCTCTCTCTCTCTCTCTCTCTCTCCCTGCATCGCTCTCACATCCTCCTCTCTCTCTCCCCTCTCTCTCTATTTCTACTTTTCTCTCTCTCTCTCTATTTCTACTTTTCTCTCTCTCTCACTCTCTCTATCTCCCATCTCTCTCTTTTATACTTTTCTCTCTCTCTCTCTCTCTCTTTTTCCCCATTCTCTCTTTCTCTCTCTCTCTCTCTCCTTTCTCACTTTCTCCTTTCTCTCTCTCCCCCTCTCTTCAAATTCACTCTCTCTCAATCTCTGTCTTCTGAATGGCTCTTTCACTCTTCCCTCTCCTCATTACCTTTCTGTTCACACTCTTTTCCTCTTTCTTTTACTTTCTTATAATCACGTAAATGGAGCTTACTGTAAGGTTCAACGTTGAAAGTCTCATAAATCAATATGGGAAGTTAAGATTCATACAACAAAGAACTTCACTAGATTTTTTTTTCTGTGTTTTCTGTAACAATGCAACATAATTGATAGTTACATTTTGACGAGTATAAATATAATGTAACAAACAGAAACAATGTGATTTGTAAAATACAACGGGAAAACTAGATAGCTACAAGTTTTTCTCAAAATGAGGTGATTTTGAACTTTTTGATAAAGGTTAATGACATGATCTGTGACATACCATTGCAGCATCAAATGTACATTAGTCTTTTAACATGTAAATAACTTTCCGTGTTTTTGAATAAAACCTTTCAAATAGAACGAGGGGTTATCAATCTAATTCGATCATTAAAGAGTTTCGACAAAAAAATAAATTTTATGAAACCGTAAAAAAGCTAAAAACTAGAAAATTTTCAACTTATACTTTTTGAAGAAAACAATTTTTTAAATCACAAATTAAGAAATTTGAATCATAGAAATAATTATCGGTATATTCACGATATTGGATATATATTCACAATGGGATTTAATACATTCGCTATATTTATGTATATANTTATTCTTATTCACTGTATATATATATATATATAATTCGTTTATTTCTCTTATTCAGGCATTTTAGTCAGCACTCACACCCAAACTCCCTCTGATTTTTTTTTTTTGTTGACCACGTACACATCAGTGTCCATGCAATCAAACACACACATGTAGAGAGAGAGAGAGAGAGAGAGAGAGAGAGAGAGAAAGAGAGAAAAGCATTTCTTTCGAACACACAAATTCACTTCCCAGTTTCCACTTACTCGCCTCCCTTCTCCATCCCCCCCCCCTATATCCCCGAATTTACCCCCCCAGAGGCCAACCACCGATATAAACTCCCTCTCTAGAGGCTCTCAATGATTTGGAAATCTCCAAACTCTTTTTTGGCATAAATCTAACTGAATTGCTCAATTTTCTTTTTCACCAGCCTGAATATCGGCATTTCTTGATATTTTATATAGAATGAACATTATACCCTCCAAAATATATAGTTCTCTTATACAGCTTTAATAATAAAGGGCTAAAATTATTTTAGTAATCTGGAAATTTTAAAATTAATAATTGGGAAACTAAAACTCATTAAAATTATCTTAAATAAAATGTTTTAAATGTAATTCTGAAAACCCTGTAAGTTAAAGAGTTAATTGGGGAAATTTCGTACATTTCATTAAAGATGGTCATAGAAAACAGTAGGTGACTTAATTCGTTCTGCATAAGCTGGAGTGAGCAATATTCGCAACAGGTGAGATCAATAAAGCTGGCTCTAGCATTTTTGTGATAGGATCAGTGGGGAGCGTGCTCACTATTTAATTATATACATGTTATAACATAGGTATTATATAACACCAACATCAACCTTCATATAAGTTTTAAAAATATAAAATATAAGCAGTCGAAAATTATATTTTTTCTATTATATTCATTTAACTTTTCGTTATAACTTGTGTGATATAATGGTTATCAATTTTGGTATTTCTTTAAACCCCCACTTCTCCTCCCCCGATTTCAGCAAAATATAAATGTTCTAATCAATATTTTTTTATAGTGTGTTTAATTATTTTATTGTTGTAATATATATTATTTTTTAATGGAAAGAAATAACGAATCTATAGCTGAAATAAAAAATAAATATATGAAGTTCTAAGAAAGTCTCAGCTTTTAAATGTTTTTTTATCTAATAAAAAAGGATCCCGAAAAGTGTATAGCCAACGAGAAATCTTAGGAAGCTGCCTAACGAAATAAGGAATTTAGACAATTGATAGTGGAAATAATAGTATTTAACTTGAACTAAATTGAAAATAATTTCATAAGGAACAAAGCTCGTAATCAATCATGCTTATTAATGAATTCATCTTTTCATTCATTCGCCGTGAGATGCTTAATAATAGCGGTTGCTAGATTTTTGTTACACGGCACAAACACACGCACACACAAATACGCATACAAAGTCGGGTTAGCCTAGGGTTCCGTTTGTGCCTTTGAATCCTGGCGCTGCGTATTCGATTCCCATTTTGGACAGGCTTTTACCGAGAAATAAAAGCGTGCCCTAACGCATGGTTCCTTCCTGATTCATAGCTAACGAATAGCTAAGGAAGGGTAGTTTCCTTCGAAAGCACATCCGTCTATGGTTCAAAGAAGTAGAAAGGAAGTTTTTTTTTTTCGTTTTATATAACTTATTAAATTTCTGTTAATATAAAAACATTTTGTAATTTTATTAAAAATAAGAACAAAAATGTCAAAATCAAAGAGGAGAGAAGGTGACGGACTTATGACACCCTCAAACGAAAGGAAAGTAAAAAAACAAAATTGCGCAATGACGGAAAATTTTGCGCCTAACATTAAACTATATATTAAACTATAGCTAAATGCGAGTATAAAAAATACCTTAACCCTACAAATGTTTTTGTATAGATTAACTAATATGATTTTGTATAGGCCTTATTTTTAGTAGGTTAATTTTTCTGTATTTCTCAAACATTGAACATCATAAGTTTATGAAAAATCATCTCCATATTTTAAGCACTGCAAATAATTTTGCTTATGCTTTTTGTTTAGACTTGAGTACCAGAGGGAGAATACAAAAATACACAAAATATTTATTGCTAATGGAATTGCTTTAGGTCTTGCGTTTTCTCTTCAATCTTTTTTATTCACTTTATCTCTCTCTAACATTATTTATCTATTATTAATTAAGTATTAAACATTAGACGTTCACGTAGGCTTCGACGGTCGTCAGATGTACCATATTTACCGTTTCTTCATCCGGGTTGGACCGTGTCAAGTTGTTGATATTTGCCGAGCTTTCGCACATCATGTGATGGCTTCTTCAGGGCTGAAAAGAGAATGATTTTCAGCCCTGAAGAAGCCATCACATGATGTGCGAAAGCTCGGCAAATATCAACAACTTGACACGGTCCAACCCGGAAGAAGAAACGGTAAATATATTAAAAATTATTTTTAAAAGCTATGATACAATTATCTGCATTAATATGAATTCATTAATTTTTCCTAATTGTGTAAAAATCGAAAACGCAATTGATACAAATGTTTTCTTTACGGGTTTATAAAATTACTATTACGCCATGCTGAGCAATTTGAAAATTACAATAAAATACGAAAAAATCCAAAGCTCAAGCGATATTCAACATAACATCTATGAAAGGAATATTCAGTTTGGTCTACTGAGAGGTAGGTAAGGAAGTTTCATAAACCAAAATGGACAATGATTCCATTGTCCAAATGGACATGGTGGTGGAAACTTACTAATTGGAGGGAGCGAATTTCTCACAAAGTTTTAATTGAAAAATTTTACAGGAGAAAACATGCAGAAAAATGTGAAAAAACAAACTCAATATGGATAGTTACATATGAGAGGGGGAAAAGTGACCTAACAGTTTGTTTTTTCTCTGCCCTTCTTAGTTTTTTCTTCAAAGCGAACGCAGCTTCTTAAAAGCGGTTAAGGAGGTTTTTGTTGTTACTCAAGTTCACATTGCTCTAGAGATTGCATGCTGATGGGACTGTGTCCGAGTAAGTGAGAATGAAACACCACCAAGAATACGTCGACGTCAAAATGAGTACCAAGGAGCTGAAATGGCTTAAATTTCCTTACACGTGTCCATCCACAGTGCACGTCTACTAAAAAGTCTATTCATGCACCACTTCCATCAAAGCGGGCGCAACAAAAAACCAAATGATTATTTTCATTTTAAGATTCAGAAGTAAAGTATTACTATCCCCACTTTCAATGCTCTTTTTCTCAATTTTCCTCCTTATTGGAGCTCCTCCTATTTTCCTCCTTGTGGGAGCTTCTTCTATTTTTCTCCTTGTGAGAGCTCCTCATATTTTACTCCTTATGGGAGCTCCTCCTATTTTCCTCCTTGTGGAAGCTCCTCCTATTTCCCTCCTTATAGTAGCTCTTCCTATTTTCCTCCTTGTGAAAGCTCCTCCTATTTCCCTCCTTATAGGAGCTCCTCCTATTTTCCTCCTTATAGGAGCTCCTCCTATTTTTCCCATTATAGTAGCTCCTCCTATTTTCCCCCTTATGGAAGCTCCTCCTATTTTCCTCCTTATAGGAGCTCCTCCTATTTTCCTCCTTATAGGAGCTTCTCCAAATTTTCTCCCTATATCTTCCTATTTTCCTCCCTCCTTCTATCTTCCCTGTTCTATAAACTCTAAAGAGCCTCTTTGGAAGCTTGCCACGAGTATTACTTTAAGTCTTGTTGTAAAACCTATAGATGTCATACGCGCTAGGTTTTTAGTTGCTATTGTTGTTAGTAATTCGGTTATTAGTTGTTAGATTTTTAAGTAGTTATATGTTGTCATTATTATTAGTAGTAGTATTATTATTATTATAAGAGATCCTTTAACTTTCCTCTTTGTAGGAGTCCCTTCCTTTCTGCCTGTTCTATAGCTCTATAGAGCCTTCTTGGAAGCTTGTTGGGGACTAGAACTCTAAGTCTTGTGATAAATCCTCAAGTTGTCATCTGCGCTTGACAATCCTTAGCTAACTTACTTCCTTATTAGGACCGTTCTTCATTTAACTCTAAAATGATTTACATAATCTTCTCTAGCAAATTGCAGAATAATTGCATTTTTTACAGAAGTCTTTAAAAAATCAATATAAAAATAAGTGGATTATTTTCATTTAAAATTTCAATTTCATAAAACTTTATATAAAAAGTTAATTAAAAATTAATAAAAGTTTATCATTAATCTTTATTATAATCATTTTGTAACTGATCTGTTTCTAGTAAATTCGAAAGTAAGTTTCAGAGGAATAAAAGAACTCCTAAATGAAAAGGTTTGTTGGTTTATGCAACAATCATTTATAAATAATGATGATTAGCGTCCAACTTCTAAAGAATATCGAAGGTGGTAATCGTACTTTCGAAAAAAAAAAAAATTCATTTCCTTATATTCTTTGAGAGAATAATTCTTTTTAATGTAGAGAATGAATTGCAATGGACGAAAAAAAATTTCTAATTATACTTTTCAGGTTATCTATTATTGGCTTTACGTTATTTTGATTTATTGATTGGACACTTAGCATCAATGTGAAGAAAAAAATAATTTAGATTACTTCCAATTATTAATCCCAAAAGATGGAATAATAAATGTGTCAATATATTATATTGATGTGTAAATTTTGTTAAGTAGGAGTATCAAATTCAAGACCAACCCATGGCATCAACTCGTTTTTAAAATAAGAATTGGATTGACGGACTCAAAACCTTCGGAATTCGATGCATATTTGTTATTGTAGGGGAAAATAACGTTCCAGATTCGTTATTTAAGCTATTAAAATTTACTCTGCTGAAATATTATTGAGTGCCATTTTAATACTCACAGAGAATCAATATATAAATTTTATGTACGGAGGAACTCTGTATGCAAACTTATATATNCTCTCTCTCTCTCTCTCTCTCTCTCTCTACTCTTCTCTAAGTATACTGTTCTGAATCACAATATTGTTCTTTCTCCTCTGAAGAGGCTGATTATTCATATACCTCATACAGGAATGGAAGTACTGAAAGAGCACGGTGTATAGGACAACTTTCGACTTTGTCCAGAAATGATTAGAAAGAAAGCTGTTCAAAATGCCATTCCGTTTTCAGCAAGTCTCGGGAGGACTGTTCTTTATACTGTATTATATATATATATATATGTATATATATATGTGTGTGTGTGTGTGTGTGTGTGTGCATATTGGGTTCGATTAATAGTATTGACTATCTGTTTCCGTAACTGCGCCAGTTTTATTGGTTCCGATAGATGGTTACTAAAAAAAAAAAAATAATTTATACATTGTTCCAATATTACATTAACGATCAAATATTTTTGGTTACAATAAATCGAAGGAATCACTACAATTATCACTTATGTTCACTAATTACATAATATTAAATAGGAGAACCTCGGGATTGGCTTGATACAGAGCCGTAAAGCAGACTGGCTCGAGAGGGTCTCTGGGAAGATGGGATAGGGCTAGTTGGAGTGGGGGAGCCACTGGGAAAGGAGCAGACTGCAAGCATTATTTTTTGTGGATTAAGTAGGATATGTCAATATAACGTATATATTATATTATAAGTTAGTTTTGTAAATAAATATATACACAGTGAACAACACCCTCAATGCTCATAGATTTTACCCTCCTACTTTTACTTATGTCCAAAGGTGCCTGAGAAATGTGTTTAGTTCTCAGGGCGCCTCTGTTAAGGACATTATTTTTCGAAATTTAATTAAAGTTGAAGCTTAATGTATAAATTCAGCGTGGGAAGGTAGAAGAAAAGTGTCATTAGGCTCATCCCTGACAGCTAAGTAAAGAAAGCATTGAATTACCTTCCTCATTCTTTCTCCACATTCTATCTCTCACCTCATTTCTTCTACTCTTCTTTTTCTACACTATTCATTTAGTCAACTTTTCATATTCCAACCCAAAAACATTTAACATTCTTCAAATTCTCTCTCTCTCTCTCCCCCTTTCTCTTTCTCTCCTTCTTTATCCTTCGTTATGTGTAGCAGCATGGCAGGAGTTTTGGAGAGAGCCAGTAACTCCGACTTAATTTCCATTTCCATAAACAAAACTCACGTGAAAAGCGATTCGTTTCCTTTAATCTCTATATTCATTTCCAGCATGCGATTTTGGATTGTAGGTGAATAGAAGTTTCATCCCGAATAAAATACAAAATGTCGTAAATTATACAAATTGGTCACAGCTCACAGGTTCAATTATAATAGATTTTTAGAGGAGATAAAGAGTGTAATGAACACAGAAAAAGAAAAAATTACAATGAGTATTAAATTTCCGGGGAGATTTCTCGCCATTCGTCAGTGAGGAATGAATAGTGAATGGTTGTTTCATTTAGAGAGTAGAGAGACCCTCTGTGATTCATTTTTTATATCATCACACAGACATACACACACACACAATTATATATATATATAATGACAAATGTAAATTGCAACTTTTTAACATTTGGTTATTTATTTTTTTAACGAATACTATTATAAAAAATATGGCGCACACACACTCACACACATTTGTACATCGGCACTGCAACTACACTAATTTACTGTGTGTCTGCAGATTACCTAGAATCGGTCATTCCATTAAAATTCCAAAGGAGAACTTCCCTCATTTTCGTAATTCACTCCCCCAATTAAATTGTCTCTCCTCTCCACAACAGAAAACAAAGGACTTGGATGTTTCTGTTTCTGCCAGAATCCCAACAAGGGCTGGAACAGTATATTTTCGGAAGGAGTCCAGCCCCTTGTTGGAGGAGGGTGAAGGGGATAGCACCTCTTGGTAACTCGATTTACTGGAGAGCTAAGGTGGTTAGTTGTGGTCATTGATTGACGTAGTTATTGGTCTGGCCCTCAGATGTTGGTCATAACTTTGTTCAGGAGGTATCAGAGACAAGTTTTGTATGGCATCGACAAGATGGCGCAATCTGTCACCTGGAGTATGATGGGTACATTCAATTACGGTTAGAGTATCAACAATACCCTCAATATTTTTTAAATTATTTTGTTGATTTTGAATATGGGTAATTTGATATAAGTATTTTGAGTTAATTAAAGTATAACTTCTAATCAAAAGTATTAGCCTACGTGATACTTCTAAATAAAAAAATAATTATAATTAAGTCCTAATATTAAAATAGTTTGGGAAGAGAAGTTAATTTTAAATGCTATTTGACTGAAACCTCATAACTCACAGTAGGACAGTAGACTAGTTTTATTTTATTATGAGTTTAGCGCTTTCAAGATTACTATTATCATCCTCAGAGCCAAGGGTTCAGTGAATTAGTCCACGTCATAGTAAGCCACCAACCTTAGAGGAGCACGAAACAACCAATTGTTCGGAGTTAGGAAGTTTTATTTAAGTATTTGTTAAGTGTATTTTTTTAAAATTTAGCTTGGACCATTTTTTATTGAATTGAAGTTTAGAACTATATTTAAAACTAAATAGCATTTTAAGCAAAAATCTAGCCATCGAAAGAATATAAATAAACAATGAAACAAAAGTAAATAAAACTTTGGCGGTTTTAATCACTTACACTAAATATGTAAAATAAAGATATTGTATTAATAGTAATGACTTGTCTAGGTCGGAAATTATGATTACAGATTGTGCTTAAAAGTATAAATACTAATACGTACAACTAAACCAAATTCAGTAAAATGCTTACCTATGAAAGGCATGCCCCTAACAGGAGAGGCGTAGCCAACATGAGGTGGAGGTGGTGGTGGGGGAGGTGGCGGCGGCGGAGGGGGAACAGGGTAGGGGTGATAATATCCGTGGTGGGGATATGGGTTCGGCTCGAGGTAGTCTGTCATAGCCCAAGGGCGCCGGTAGGCACCCCTTGGGTAGTAGGGGGAGTAGTCTGTGGGTGGTGGGGGGGCCGGAGGATAGGGGGTAGGGTACGGGTAGGGAGGGTAGGAGCTGGCGGCAGGCTCGGGGGTGGCGCTCTTCCCCCCACCGCCCCCGCCGTGCTGGATCAGCGGACCTGCCGGCTGGTAGTAACCTGGAACAGACATATTTTTTATTAATACCAGCACCTGAATACAAAAAAAAAATACATACATAAACATATATGTGTAAACAGGATCGAATGAACCTGAATGAATCATTAAAAAACAAAAAAACAAATAGGGTTTTAAGTTTAATATAATTTTCGAACAATCATTATTATATTTCAAAATTCAATTAATTCTAAAATTGTTAAAATAATTCAAATTAATTAAGAGTTGAATTAATTTTAAGCAAGATTTTGGACTTATATATAAATCATCATTGAAAGGAAAAGTGTAACAAGAAAAGAGTCAAAATAACTTTAAGTTTGTAATTAAAATAATGATAAAAAATAATGTACTTACACGTACACGTACACAATCACACGCGCAGCCACCGTATAATATATTTGGACTTTAGTTACCATGCAACACACTCATAGTTAACAGCAAAAGAGAAAAGTTTTTAGAGGGTCGTGATTATTTATTCATTTTACAGACTAATTGAAATTTGCTAGTGATAGACATTATTTCCTTTATTCGTCAAACCCAAATTAGAGAGGGTAACGAGACCAACCAAATTGCCTTTTCGACCGACAAATATAAGATAAGATACGCCATACATTCGGATACCAAAGGTCACACATTTTATTCAAGTGACTAAACATCTATGACCTTTAATTCGTTATGAGAGAGGAGTCAGGTAAGCTCTACTTTGAGGACACAAATTGAACNGAATTTTGGACTGAAAGGATTGTATTCGTTGGATATTGGAAGGCTTAGCGGCACCCCACAGTTCTGCACCGTAGGTCCAGATTGGTCGTATTATTGTCTTGTAGAGATTCAGTTTGTTTTTTATTGTGAGCTGTGAGCACCTATTTATAAGGATGTATAAGAGTAGTGTAACTCTAAAAAAAAACACTCCAGCAACATCGAATTTTGTAAACGACAAAAATAAATATAAAATATATTAGTTCAAATGGAGATTTTGTGACCGTAGAGAATATTAGTAGAACATTTTTGTTGGGATTCGGTCAAGGTTGAACCGAAAAAATACAATTCTAAAAAATTAGTAATTTTACGTATCAGGCAGATAACAAAAATAAAAATTTTTAAAATTGTTTTTTTTCGGATTAACCTTGACCGAATCCCCCCAAAAAAATTCTTAATTAATAAAATAATTTATTTCTTCTGTGTATCCTTTGTTATTTTATTGTTCGTTCAAATCTATACTCTTTAGTATTGTGTTTAGGAACTACTATCAGAAGTACTATGCGTCTAGCACAACCTTTTTTGTACAAATATGGCAAAAATTATTAAATGTTTTCAATTAACTTTGAAACGTTAAGATTTTATGAATACTTGATTTAAAAAATTTTACTTGATTATTGAATTTTATTTATCTCAAAAAATAAGATCCTTTTCATAGACAGGTGGAGTACATAAAAAGTGTAAATATATAAACTTGTAATTAAGGAAAAAATCTGTCTGCGCTATGGGGATGGAATGAGAAAATATGTGAAATGGAAATTGGTGGAAAACATGGAAATACTTGATTATTTATATGTGTACGCTCCAGTTTTTCATTTCGGGATTGCTCGGAACCCTGTCTCGGTCCTAGATCCTCAGCAATTAATTAACTCCGGTGGCTTCGCTTCTTCGTATTCCTTTTTGTTGGGGACCATGTGGGACGGGGTCGACTGTGGATTAGCTGTGCAGAAGGAAATGAGAGAACAGAGAGATCTCTCTGTGTGGGAGGAAGTGAGAGTAAATAGAAGAGACCAATGGGAAGGAAATATTGTGGCATAAAGAGAGAGAATGAATTTAGTTGTACTCCACCTAGTAGAGTTTAGTCTCATGAACTCTTTCAACGGACCAGGTCAAAGTGAGTTTATTTCAGAATGTAAATATATTCTTCCCCAAACATCCCACAAAAAAACAAAATTCATGGTAAATAAATAAGTGATTTCAACTGTTACAAATATAAATGGTGGGTCTATTTTAAAAAATCGCTACGTTCCGAAATTATTTTGTTTGCGTGGCAAATTTTACCCAAATTATCCTCTTCAGGTTATGCATAATAAAATAATAAATAAATAATTAAATGTCTTCGATAAGATCTGCATGGCTAGAAAAACATTCGTAATTATACTTAAAGAAACAAAAAAAAAAACTTATTTAGATTTTTATGTTGTAAGATTTAGAAAGTATCATTTCAAACCGTATACCATGTTTTTTTTGTGGGGGGGGGGGGGTGTAGCCTCCCTGTCAACCACTTAGGGTCATGAGGGAAGAGGCTATCTACCTGTTGCCACCCCATTCTAAAAATCCATGGCTCATGAGAAGATTATATTTTTTAATATAAGCCATCTCAGGATGGGATTTGAACCCGCAGCGCAGGATTAAGAGACCAGAACGGTTCTCCTGAATTTCACTGGTGCTCCGTAAATAGTTTTATTGTAATTACTCAACCCTGAGTGAAAAAATAATTAAAAACATATTCTTATATTTTGATATGAAAGTTCTGGAACTATACTGTTTGCGTTAGAATAACTAATTAACTAACTTTAGAGCAATGACCCTAAGTTTCAATGCAAAACATTGCATCCTACTAAAAATGAAATAGAGGGCCACCTTCCTCAGACTGGGGATATTAACGTCGAAAATCTAACATTTATGTGTGATTAGTCACTGAAAGTTATTAGTACTCTCTTATATTATAATATATATTTAATTCAAACAGTGATATATGGTTCTAATTTCTTTTAACGTCATTATTTCTTGATTTTCCTGCAAATCGGAGCGATTCAATCCGGATGGCATTGCTAAGACACGCCGAAAAGAAGTTCCTTTGAGCTCTCGTCTCCTTTGCCGGCTGACCCGAAAACCCGAATATCTGAGATTCCCGAAGCACTTGACTGATGAAAACACCCATTTTATCGAATGTCTGTCTATTCCCGCTCGGACATTAAAAGAAACAAACTTGTAAACCTTATATCTATAAAATAATATAATATTCCTAAGGAAAGTTTAATATTTCTAGTTTTAAAAGAGTATTCTGTTAATTATTGGAATTAATAGCATTATAATAAAAGCGAAAAAAACTATAGGAAAGAAAAGAGTAATAATTAATAAAAATTCTACTGATATGATAACAATGATAGATAGAAGTTATGTCTGAACTAATATATTGAAGAAAATTACTATTAACATAAATTCCCTTACATTAAAATATAAAAAAACAAAGAAAAATATAATAAATGGCTGATGAAATTCTATTGGATGACGATAAAGTCATCGACTCTGTAATGAACTTTCTGAAAGAGGTCAGGTAATAAAATCTTATCTAGATATATTTTAAGTATGCTTCTTTTCCATTCTCTCTCAATCTTCTTTTTTTTTTTTTTTTTTTTTTTAAATTTCATTCTTTCCAAATATAAAGAAATAACTATGTCCATCCACATAATGACTATTCGCATTAACAATACATTACACCTCAACATGACCTATTGTTAAGAAATTCTTCATCTTGAAAATATTTTCCCACTTCTAAAAATATCTCCTTAGCGTTAATGATTAAAGGTTGACATGCCATAAAAAAAAAAAAAAAAAATGAATAAATATTATTATTTTGTGGAATTTAATTCCACGTAAATTTTAACAATTTTTAGTGCAAGGGAACAGAATAAAAAAACTCTAACTGTCCCAGCCAGAACGCAAACATGGATCTCCTGCTTTCCGGGCACGAATGCTAACCATTTGACCACAGGGACAAGCCTGGTAAGTTATTAAATTCCCTTGTCTTGGCTGGGACAGTTACATTTTTTGTTCTGTGTCCTTGCACTAAAAATTGTTAAAATAAAATAAAGTCCCTCACGCGGGAACTTCTTACAGAATATATCTAGTATAATAGATCATAGCTTCAGACATAAAATACAACTTTATGGCTCCATCTTACTTTAAAAAAATTTGATTTCTAACATTCGACATTTCAGGCATTTTCCAAGCCTTTAAATTTAAAGCCTTTCAGTTTTAACTCAATTTTAAACCTTATAAGCCTTTCATTTTACATTTAAAAGTGATATGCCAAATTCCATTAATAAAAATTAAATCTATTTATAAACCGTAAAATTAAAACTTCAGATTTTCTTAAATATCTATATTATCAGCGAGTAAATCTGTGTTGAGTTTTATACCACTGAATTAAATGTTACACCTGCTAAAGCGAAAAGATTTGTTTTAAACTCACTTGAAATTTCAGACAATCCGCCTCTCCCCCCCCCCTCAACTTGACCAATTTTATTCAATAATGAACTCGGTATTTCATTTTACACGTAAAGGCTAAGTGATAAATTTCATTAGAAGAAAAAATCAACCAATTTCGGTTTCCGTCTCATTTTATTAAAACTTACGATATAGGTAGCCCCCCACTCCTATTTTATAAAATTTTCTAATTATCTCATATATATTTTGACTATCAATAAACGAATCTTTGTTTAGTTTAATTACTCATAAATAAATATTACATTCAACAAAAAAACAAAAACAAAAAACACTTTTTACTCGGACTTGACAATTTAGGAAATATCCATCTCCTGTCAGTCCGCTACTGATCAATAACAAATTGAATAAATTTTAGAGACTATAATTTGTGATGTCCGAATAAAAAGCAAAAAAAATTTTGATTTTGTAATGAGATCTATCTCAACTACTACTTACACACTTATTAATACACTTAATTTAATTCCGATAGTCTAGTAAACTCGATAACGGTTTGACTTGTGAAGTAAGCCAGAACGAAGTATGTGGATTTTAACATATTCCTGCGAAAGGACAGGAATTTTTCATAATTCAAGGATTTTGTTTGTTTTCTGCAATATTAGAAGTTTTTCTGTTCAAATGCAGAAACATAACAAACCAAGCAAACGTTTACAGAAATGACAGTCAACAAACTGGATTGGCAGTGAAAATAAATGGCTAGACAGCAACAAGGGAAAAAGTCCGTTGTGTAAGAACTGTACAAACTGGGATGATTTCTTAAGATTCATAAAATAAGGGAAATAGATAAAAGGAAATGACAAAATACATCTAAAAATCTGAAAGTTATATCAAAGATGAAAGATAATTTTGCTCAACTCCTGTAGCTTAACACCGGAAGGGGTGGATTGAGAAGTTCATCCTTCTTGTCATGTCTCCCTTATATTCATCTTAAGCAATTTTAACATGTAAACTCATACCTATGAAATATATAAAATAAATATCGTCATATATCAAAATAAAGTTTCATTATAGAAGTTATCTATTTAGTTTCACGAGAAAATTCAGTTCAATTTTTACACTAATACAAAATACAATTATACAGTATAAAATTTGAAATTTTACATAACAGTTCAACGTCAATTTAATTTTAAATATGAACGGTTAATGAATTAAAATTGGGCAACTGAGTTTTTAAGAAATAAATAGAATAAAGATTCATTATTATTTGTAATTAACTAAATTATAAATAACAGTTTAAAAGCAACGAACCGAAATTATGCCTCACTTTAATTTCAATAATGGAAAATAAATAAGAGGAAAATATAGTTAAGTTTTTTAGAATTACTTTAAAATGTATATAAATCTTATCTGCATTGAATAATATATAATTAAATTTATCAAGTTTTATATCCAATTATAAGTTACATAACAAATTATTTTTGACACTGTATTACTCTTTATTAAAAAAAAAAAAAAATATTCTGTACATTTTTTTTTATACACTGTAGTTTTTGATGGGGTACATTGTTGTCCTAGCTCGTCTATCCCGGGACGTAACCCGTCCTCAGAGAGGGGCCCAGGTTAACCCGCGATAGACTATCTGGCACCCATATAACAAATTATTAAATTTAAAAAATATTTTGTAAAAACAAATAAAAAAATTTTGGTCACATTCACATAAGAGAGAGAGAGAGAGAGAGAGAGAGGGAGGGGGGGGGGACAGAGAGGTGAATAAAGAGAAAAGACTCGAGTTCAAATGAGATCCCATTTTTTGCTTTTTCAGTATTGGATTGGTAATGCTCTAAAGATAATTCGCAAAAGTTTCATAAGACATTACAGTGATAAGCTTGAGTTTTTAAAGGGATATCTGCTAAAATGTCAATAACTATTCTGATGCAGATTTGAGCATACAGACAGGTACACGGTGATCTTATTCAGAGTCACGGCTAGATTGTATTCTATCTAATGCTGATGGAGTGATCTAGCATGAATTAAACTTGCCCATGTTTGGCGGGAAAGTAGACGCAGGGAAGGGGAGGGGGGGGGGGGCTAATCTTGATAAGACGGGTAGAAATCTCTAGCCCTTACCGCAAGAGCGCCCTGGTGTTCGAGGCTTGGAGCAAGGTGAGCTCATCAGAACAACACCTCACCTTAGAGGTGCACCAGTTTACCTCTAAAACCTTCTTAGAGCCGTAACTGGGGTAAATTTGATGACGTCACATAATCCAACCCGAGTGAGAAGGGGTATGTTCCTGAAATCAGCAAGTCGCTTGTACTTCCCGCTTGAAATGTAAATTCCCTCGCTTTGGAGTAGTTGCAGTTTTAAGTTTTTATCAAATAGCAATTTATGTGATTTTGAAAACATCTATGTTTGAAAAGGAAGGTTGATTCCGTAGAATTATCCGTCTTTTACCTTATCTATCGCAAATATAATTCATATCAGTCAGTAATTGATCCTTAAAGAAATTGCAAAATAATGATAATATTTGGCACGTCCTATTTTTTTTCGTTTCTGACATAAATACTAAATTTCATCACATAGGAGTAGTGTAAAGTTTACCGCTTTATTTAAGAATGGACTTTAATGGATTTAATGTCTTACTTTATTTTAAAAATCGAAAAAGATAAAATATAAAAATTTTAAAGAAGAAATGAGGGTAATTCTAAGATGATTTTAGTTGGGGTTCGGTCAAGGTAGATCCAAAAAACACAAATTCAAAAATGTATTTTTTAAATTTGTGTTTTTTGGATCTACCTTGACCGAACCCCAACTAAAATCATCTAAGAATAATATCTACGGTCAACAAACTCTCCTTTTGAGGGTAATTCTTTTTTATTCAAAATGTTATAGAAAGTAAGTGTTTGGAAATTACATTTTGTAGATGCAAGGTAAACTAATTTTTTTCCCTCGGACTAATATTAACTTTCATTGAAGCACGGTTTCCTCTTTACTCAAAACAATTTCAGAAATAATCAGCTTATAGAAAGAAGCATGTGTGGGCCAGTGTGTGTGTGGGAAAAAATTGGTGAGAACATGCCAAAAAAGAGATGATAGGAAGTTTTTTTTTCCAAAGATGAATCCTTTTTTTGCCTGACTCCGAGAGTACAATTTATAGCATGAAATGTAGTGTAAAACATAACCCTTCAGCTTTTGTTAAGTCTCCACACAAATAACACCCACCTAGATGCCATTCAGCACTGGTGTAGCAAATGGAGAATTAAGATAAATGAGTCCAAATGCGTACAGGTAAATTTTCAACTAAGAAAAGATTCCCCCTCTAATGTCACATTTAATAGTATACCTATACCCCTCCTTGATTCAGTCCGTTACCTTGGGTTCCACCTTGACTCACGACTTAATTGGAGACAACATATAAAAATCAAACGACAAGAACTCAACAGGCGCCAAAGAATCTTAAACAGACTAATAAACAGGCGTTCACAGCTCACAACAGAGAATAAACTGACTCTATATAAAACACTAATACGACCGATCTGGACATACGGTGCAGAACTCTGGGGTGCCGCTAAGCCTTCCAACATACAACGTATTCAATCCTTCCAATCCAAAATCCTAAGAGTTATTGCAAATGTTAAGTCTCCACACAAATAACACGCCCACATATTTTGCTCCTAATGGTAAGAATCACATTTTCATGTGAAATTTCTCATAAGGAGAGGTTTTTCACTCCTGTTCCTGTGCAGAAGAGTGTACAAGGCAGTTCTCTCTACCCTAACCCCGACAAGTTCATCCCCACTACGTCTCTAATGCATATTAAGGAGCCACAACATGGAAGGCAAGAACAACTGGAATATGAGAGGAAGCCTGGAGATATGTGACAGGTCCCCAGAGCATGGATAACTTACTCCTGACTTCAGCCGCTTGTGTCCCATGAATTCCAGAGTGGGTGTAAAAACCACAGTTTTTTTTTGGCTGCAGAACAACACTTTCCTTCTCAGTAGTTCTTGGCCATATTTTTCATACATGATTCTATATGTAATTATAACTATTACTTCTTCTAAAGTTATTTTCAGTCTGATGAAAATCTCATGCCCTGCTGTGGGAATATCCCTAAACCTAAGTATCTCCACTTCACAAGGTAACCTAAACAATATTCTGCTTTGGTAATATAGCGAATTCGGAAGGATTTTTACAGTTAGGGTATTCCTTCGTGCTAGATTATTAATAAATGTTTTCAAAGTTTTTCCCGCTACTACCTACTATACAAATTATTGATATTAAAAAAAATTAAAAAATTTTGGGCATATGAGTGATCATATCCCTTGTTGATGGGTTATCTCAAGCTCTACATGTAAAATTTAAATACATAATAAAATTTGAGTTTTCAACACGGAAAATATACCTTTAGGTATCCAAATTTTCCTAAGCATCAATGTTTTTTGTTCCTATAAGATTAACATTATGTTTAGCTTAAAGAAACACAATTCTTATTCGCTGGTCAGTATACGATAATTTTATTAAAAGCTAAATGGTAAAATAATGCCACTACTTGGAGATTTATCGAATCCCGTAAATTCTAATTTAAAACCAAATTTAGATTAAATTCATATTATCTAAGAACCAAATTTAAGAAATCGTAAAAAAAAAAATTGATGTTCATTATCAAAATATTATTAATAAAAAATCCACCCAGGGAGTTTAGGTTAACTGCTACGTTTAGTTTTGTTGTGTATGTAAACCGAGTTATTTAAGCTATAAGAAAGAACCTATACCCAAATCCCTTTAGTAACTATGGAAATGAAAGTCTGTATACCAAATCTCCTTCCAGACACCCTCTAACGGCTCCATCTTCAGCCGATTGGTACACTAAGATGACTAACTCAAGGAGGTTCCTCCACCCTAATCACCAATAAGTTCACTTTGCCTAAAATCTCATCCACAGACCACTTCAACCCTCTGAAATAATGTTTCACCATAAGAAAATAGTTTGACGGACTTTCTGCCCTCAAATGAAAAATAAAATAAAAATAAAATAAAAACCTGGTTCCTACAATTCCACTTCCCAAACTATGAATATCTCATGAAATAATAACTATAGTTTACAATTATCTCAAACCTTACCAAAAAAATTAAGGGAAATTCTCAATAAAACTTTTCCTCATACTTAAACTTTATCCACCAATAATAGTTAAATTTCTGTACACTCCCATCAAATATCCTATTCCCCTTATTAATAGAACCAATATCTTTTATAGTATCTTATTTCACTCTCAAGTGTCAAAGATCACACATTGGTGAAACTAAAACCCTATTTTTTTTAAGAATTAACATACACACAAAAATTACATTAACACTTTGTTAACCTAAGCTATTCACTCTGCTGAAACTTGTAAACATGAACGCCTATTATCTGAAACCTTTCACATTAACTTAGAACAGAATCTAGTTAACGACAGAAGCAACATTGAATGAATTTCTTCAGTACATCCTCATATATTTAACATTTCGAAAAAGTATACCTAATTTCTAATATACTTCTCACGTGCACAAATACATTTTTTTCATTGGATTTTTATGATTTTAATTAATCGCTATTCTATTTCCTATCTATAAGCAAGACGTTTTAATAATGTTAAAAGACGGCTGATAATGTAAGCTAAAATGTCGGCGAATATAATAAAACATCGAACTTTTTGTATTTTTTTTTTCTACTTTTGGACCAACCCCAATTACTTCTATAATCTTACCTCTCCACGACCAATAACATATCTTTCTTTTTGTATAGAATCTGTAAAAACTTCACTGAAATCGGAGTATAGAGATTGTAGACTTAAATCCAAATGTAAAATAATGCTCTCATCCAGTTTTAATAGTATAAATGGTACAATTATTACATGTATTTCAGTAAGAGATACTTTTTTTATATTTTTAGTTTACTAATGCAGGAAAAATAGAAAAATTTATACTGAGACTAAGAAACATTTTTTAAGATATTATTAAGATGGATAAATTCTCTTTATCGTTTAAATAAATAAAAATTCTTTAATAAAATAAAATCACCTAACATAAATCAAATATTTATCCTTCACCAGTAATTGAGTATAGGAAATGTTTAGTGAAGAGTTCTGTTCTGACGTCACTAGCGTGACGAACACCACAATAGATTTGTCAGGGACAAGAGTCATGCTGTCTCGCTTATTGAGTCAATCTCTATGGCACCAGCAGTTAACCGCATAAAAGCCGCGCAAATTTAAAACTAGGTCCAGTGAGTACACTAAACTCATTAATGCATTTTAGAATCTATATTTATTTTAAAAAATAAAATAAATAAAATAGACAAAAGTTATCAAAACCACAACATTACCTGTGCCTATGTACTTTCGCAGGCAAATACTTATGTGCTTAATTGATAAGATAATTTGATTGATCATTTCAATATATAGTTTGCCGATTAAGATCACGAGAATTAAGAAAGTAACTTTCGGTACAGAAGAAGATAAATAATTAAATTTTTTTATTAGAACAATTTATTACTGAAATTTACTCTTGTTGGACAGATACAGGCATTTACTGTCGATCTTCCTATCCTGTTGTCCAGATAGGTATACAGGTGTACCGGAATGTGCAGACTCACGAATAAGAATAAAGGGTGAACACAAATAAGGTCACCCCTAGAACTGCTAAGGGTAGATTGGAACACTGTAGTGGGAGACAATCTAGTTTCCCGCTCTACTGCTACAAATTACACAACTAAAACAAACTCTTGGGAGTCACCTGCGTCTCGGCTACCAATCCGGGACACGCATACTTTGTCCGTGTGCTTGTCTGTACACAAGTTTATTGAATACTTTTATATATTTTGCGTATATTTGAGATATTCTATACCCTTTGATTCTTCCCTCCAATTAACTTAGGTATATATATCTTCAGATAATATTAGAAAACTTTCCCAATGAAATTATGCTGTGTGTAGCCGATTAAAAAAAAAAAAAAAGAAGAAAAAAGTTAATTATTCCCTGGTTCTAGTTTTGGAAAAAGAAAAATATGTATGAGTATATATATATGTATATAATCTTTGTTTTTCAAAACTAAAACCTGCGTACTATTTATAAATATAATTTTATTTGTTTTCACTACACTCTCTTTGTTTTTCGTATAAGATAGAGTGAGGAAAATAATGAAGATAAGAATATTCAGTTCCACGACTCTTCAAGCTTTTTATACTTAAGCCTGCAAAGATCTTAAAATATTGGCATTTGACTGAAAATATTGACATTTGACTATTCATCAAACATTGAAACACAATTATAGACTATCTCTCTCCGAAAGCTGAGAGTCGGAAAACCTAATTCAAAAAGCAAATTACATTAAATCTCCTCCATCGTCTTTTTCTTCCACCTGTTTGCCATTCCACGAGGAAGGGCTCTCTGTGTCTATGGGCAGGGTTCTTCATTTCTACCAGGGCCTTCCGTCTGCATCTTCTTCTGGGGTGGCAAAAGGAGTTCTTGGTCTTTCTCTGAGTCTTCTTCCCAGTGGTATTACACCAAATCTTATATTATATTACTGAAGCGGTAAATTTAGCAAAGATATCTCAGTACAATCTAAGCCTCTCTTCTCTAGAAATATTCCAGATCCCGTGTAAATGTGTCGACTAAATGGAAAGATTAGTCTCCAGTTAGACGCAGGATTTGGTTTGGTTTTGTGGGGAGCCGATCTTTAACTTGGTCACACGGATAGTTCCCTCACAACTTAGGAAATGCCCAGGTTGTATTGAACGAATATGGATTATTTATTATTATATAAATAAATCATCATATACCTTAATATATAAATTATAAGTTTGGTATTATTTACAAAGAAAAAAGAACATATTTTTAATATTCTATCCCAAAGATCGATTCTCTGAATTTCATGACGTCTTAAAAAACGAGTATTCACCTTGAAAAAAAATTACAAAGATGCAAAGTTAAGTATGTTTTTCAAGATTCATTAAAAGTTGTTATTATTAACAATTAGTGACTAATTGTTCTTTTACCAAAGAGAAAAAAATGATAAATGCAAAAAGTTAACATCTGTCTCAAGGCTAAAAGGGATGGAGGTGATCAACACATGCAGGTTCTTATTCGATATTATTTTTCTTTTATTGGCCACTTTGCGAGCGAGCATCTTTTTACAGGTTGCCGTCCCATTCTAAACATGTATGGTCCTGGACAAACTATTATATAATACTCGTTGGAGGGATTTGATCCCGCTGCACCAGGATTACGAGACCCGAACGGATACCATTAGCTACTCTCTTATGAATTACTTAAAAATAATTTTTCATGAAAACACCATAGAACATAAATTTTAAAATTAAAATATTTCCTGAAATAGAATAATGCAGCTTTCATTGTGGCAAAAAAATTAATAATCAAATCATAATTTTTTTTAAAACCTTTTTTACTATATGAATGTAATGATTGATAATAATAATATTACTCCTTTATTACTTACCTCATAGCAATCCTAATTGGAATGAAAACATAAATTGAATTTATTGTAGTTTCTAGTAAATTGGAAAAATGAATTAATTTATAGACGACTCAAGTTCCGGAAATCCCAATCCCGCCCCCGGCACAACCTGGCTAGTTCTCCTTTCAAAGTTGTCCACTAGTGGTAGTTCTAGAGTTCTACAGGCGAGAACTCCACGTCACCTGCCAGCCAGAACCCTGGCTCTCACGTCCTTCCAGAGTCAGGGATCTGAACGGTGATTCAGAGGGCCGAGGATAGGGAACCACGAGGAGAGGGGTATGACGCTTAACCAGACTCGACTACCTATCTGTATACAGCAGAATCCGCGTTCAAAGATGGATCAAAAAAGAAATATAGTTTTTCTGATACATGTATCACGAAATTTCATGATAGGGCTTCTCTTTCGCATACAGTTCAAGGAGTGTGTTAATGGCTGAAATCCCATGAGTAGGGAGGTTTAGAGAGAAAGGACATTTTAAAATTACTAATATATTATAACCTATTGACGAAAAATATATGATACATAATAAGCGTAAAGTGTCATTCTATAGCATTTGTATTAAAATTATATTATTATTATGATAAAAGCATTTTAAGGGACTTATTTAAGAATGTAAATTCCAGATTTGGTCGAATCCCATCATTCTTTTAGTATTAAAATAAAAATAGAAGGCCTCCTAATCGAGAGGTAAATTCAAATTAAATTCTGTATTTGAGCTTGCCAAAAAGAAAAAGAGTTGTTAAACTTCAATATGCTAATTTATTAAAGTTGAGATAAAATTCATAGAAAATGAAAGTAAAAAAAAAAAAAATTTTAATTCGTAGTTGTAATTGTAGTTTGTTATTAAAGAATATAAGTTATTCATTTTTCGTAACTCTAATAGCAATGAAGATATTAATTTTTTTTTCCAATTTAGTTTCTTTAAAAACCCTTCTTACTCTTCACTGATTTTAACCATTATTAAACTTATATAACGGTTTGAAAAAGAAAATCCACATATAAAATCTGGCTTATTGGTACATTTTTCTCATTCACTTTAGTCTGTCTATTTTAAGTAAATCTTTAAACCCCAAATTTTAGTCCGCATTTATTAAGTAAACACAGGAAATCTGTTTTGTTCACGAAACCACTGCCTGACGAATAGTTAGAAACTACTTAAATCTTTAAAAGTCCAAAATGAAATTTCGTCTTCTTGAACGGTTCGGTGTACTCTTGTGAGGGGGCGGGCGGGGTAAGTTATACGAGACTCTCCTTTTTGATTACCGCTTGCAGGTGGCTTTTCTTAGCTCAGGGGGGATTACCATTTTAAATATGGCTCCTCCCTTAGGGGTTGTGTCAGGGGGAGAGGGAAGCTTTCAGAACTTTTCTCCACTTCCGAGGCCTTTGTTCGAAAGGGGAAATTGGTTTTCGATATTGAAATTCGCTCTATGTCATTAGGTCCCCGGCGTCTGCTTCTTCCAATCTTTTCCACTTCCAGTTATTTGTATGGCTTTATTCGTGTTTTAATTAAAATGGAATTACAGGGGGAAAAAAAAAAAAAAAAACTTCTTGTGGTGTTTTAAATATTAATTTTTAATAGAAATTGAAATTGAAAAAAAATTATATACAATAAATGCAAGGGAATAAAATAAAATAAATTAGCCTGCTTGCTCGGAAAGCAGATCAGGGTTCGAGTCTCGGCTGGGGTAGTAAGATTTTTATTTCCCTTGCAATTATAGTACAAAATTAACGTGGGATTAAATACCACAACTAATAACAGTATTTAAAAAAGAAAAAAAAGGGAAAAACGAGAGTCTAATAAATATCTGACAATATTAGCTCGTTCGAGCATAAGATGATATATATTCGTCTTACTCGGGGGTTTAGACTCGAAGTAAAGTGCAGGGAGTAAAAGGAATTATCTATCCTCGGTGCAATGGCCAGCATACTTGCCCGGAAAGGAGATCCGAGTTCGAGTTCCGGCTGAGGTAGTAAGAAAAAAACAAATTTACATATTTTCTATTAAAGAATAAAAAAATTCTATTCACTTGCATTTATTCAATAAAATTAACGTGGGATTAAATATAACAACTAATAAGAGTTTATAAAAAATTATTTTATATGGTACTTAAAAAAATCTCGCTATGTTATTTTAACTCTACTTTTTTGTAAAAAAAAAACAAAAACCTAAATATAACAATAAAAAATAGTGCAATTTATTAGAAAGAAATATTAAATAAAACCTAATCCCCAAAAAATTGTAATAGTTGTTAAAAAGTAATGATGAATCCAGTTCACTAAATTTTAAATCAACACTTCAATATATTAATTAATAATTTAATTCCACCAAGAAAATTGAGCATATAGCTATTTCTAAATGAGGTTATTGATTTAGAAAATTCCTTAATAACATATTTGGTGTTTCATTTTCGAATCACCTTGAACTGTAATTTAAAAAATTAAAATTATAAAAGAAGCAATAAATATATGTATTTAGTTGATTATATTCCGGAATAGATTTGAAGTATATTTAATTATATAGCAAATAATTACTAAAATTAANACATTTTAATTTCTTTTAAATAAATTTGAAAATCTACATGCGTT
Organism: Oncopeltus fasciatus; assembly: GCA_000696205.2. Classification (NCBI taxonomy): domain Eukaryota; kingdom Metazoa; phylum Arthropoda; class Insecta; order Hemiptera; family Lygaeidae; genus Oncopeltus; species Oncopeltus fasciatus. Next base: position 693,808 of record KZ807153.1, read on the forward strand.
AAAATTTATATACAATGAATAATTTCAATATCTAGCTTCATATCAACATTCTTAAATACTTATATAAATTATCAATAAAGCCATTCAGGATATAGATACCAACAAAATACATACAAATAAATCCGATTTTTTATGATATACTTACTATAGAAAGGGTTCATTATATAATTATCGCGTAGGATTGGACTTAGCGTTGAAAATATTAATGAGATTTATACAAAATATATGCAACTAAAATTAAGTAATAATCCAAAACGTCCATACGCCCTTCAACGAAATAATGGATTAGAAAAATTTAAAACATAATATTTTGTAAATTAAAAAGAGAAACTAACTTTAATTCTCTAATTATTTAATAGAGAATCTAACTTTGTTTTTTCTGTTATCTATCTTGTGGGACTTAAACTACTACTTGTAATTAATATTGTATTAAATTAAATTTAAATTGCAACTAACTTTACTCGTATTGCTCAGTTTATTAGGATCGACTCGTATTAACATTCATTACTTGCAGCAAATACACGATAGATAATAATTATCATGCGAGTTAAAGGCACTTAAGAGAATACTTAGGACAAAACACATTACTATCGAGCTATGTTAACTTCATTGTCTATATCGAAAAGTGGTTTTGTGTATGTATTTCGCACGTTTTTCGTTTTAAAAATGAAAATCTATAAGAAAATCAAAACCAGAATTTTGTTTCCTTGAATGGATATTTTCACTGTGAGCAAACAAAATCTAAAAAATCATCTCGATTAAAACAGTGCATATTTAATTGAATAGCACAAACACTCTCAAATTAATTTTCGGAAATGCCTTTTATGGATCAAGGAGATTTTTAATATTTATTTGAAAATTATCATAAATAAGAGTAAATGTCAGTTATTTGGAATGAACATAAAAGATAAAATTGATAAGATTGGCTCTGTAATGTTCTGGAAAGAAGAGTTGATGAAGCGCTAAGCCTTTTTAGTTACATTCATAAATACATATCTTAGCGCTTTTCATTAAAATGTTATAAAAAAAAAAAAACGTCAGAAATTATTCATTATATTAAGATTATTAAGATATAAATACACCTATCGAGATTAATACACTTTTCGCAACACCGAGAGTAATGAAAATATTACGTTTTAAACTTTGCTCATATTTTAAACGCCCCTACCCCACTTCTGATAAAGAAAAAATACAATTTTGTTTTTATATTTTGAAAACAAAGAGAACCATCAAACAGTTACAGTTAGTTATGAAATATTTTTCAAAATATGTATTTTTTTAAAAAATATTAAAGAGTACAAATTATATCAAATTCCTTTAAAAAAAAAGTTCCGTTCTATACAATTGTATAACACTAACAATGTCCATAATACTCATACTGATTTCAGCCATTATAAACATATCCAACAGTTAAAAAAAAAAAAAAAAAAAAAAAATTCAGATTTGATATTTAAACTCATCATTATGACTTTTTTTTTCCTTTGATTTAGTAAGGATTTTAATGAATTTGAGTAGGCTTTAGTGAAGCCAAATTTCTAATGGAATACGTATAGTGGTGTAATTTGAGGAGTAGAGGTCTAAGGGCAAATGCGTTCTAAAACGACATGAGGGAACTCGATATCTGCAGTCGATACTCTGAGTCGAGATACACACGCAATGAAGGGTGACGGCGAGATAGGAAAACAATGCCGACATCTGATGCCAGCGCCACAGCCCCGACTTTAACGATAGCTACTCACACAACAGAAAGGGCTGACGTAGAATTATTATTACTCCATACAATATTTTTATGGCAGGGTGGCACAGGGCCAGTCTTCTTGCATGGATGGTGTATGCTTTCGATTTTTGTTGTAAAAGTTGTGGAAATTCCTTACTCAGGAAAGGATATACGCCATTACTCACTATTACACTGAACAACAAAGTTTTTGTTTCGGGGTTGAAATTAGCTGATTTTAAAGTATTTCCACGTGTTAAAACCGAAAATGACCATAAAAATTATATATTTGCTCTTGTTTTCAAGATATAGTATCATTCTATTATATATATATATTGAGTTTTCAAAATGAAATATTTCATCACCAACAGTTGGTACACATGTTTGTTTACATAACACCCCTCTCATCAGCTGTTCATAAGTAGTAAACATAACCTTTGCGAGTTTGTCAATTGTACGCACGTAGTTGCTATTGAAATTATCGTGTGAAGTTCATTTTTAAATTAATTTAAGTGCTGATCTGAAATGCCTCGAAAGTGTGTGAATTCTGTCGATAGCTTTTGCTATATATGTGGTGAAATAACATTTAAGGCTCAGAAACGTAAAATGTCACCTATCATTAAGACTGCCTATGAACATTATTTTGGTGTAAAAGTTGGGGACCAAGATAAATCATGGGCTCCTCATATATGTTGTAATTCTTGTTCCGTCATATTGCGAGAGTGGCTGAAAAATAACAAGCGGGCAATGGCTTTTGCAGTACCTATGGTTTGGCGTGAGCCTACCAATCATACAGACGACTTTTATTTCTGCTTAACTCCTCCCATTAAGCAAGGTTTATCTATGAAGAAAAGAGGAACGGTGAAATACCCTAATCTCCCATCTGCTCTTCGGCCTGTACCACACTCAGACAATTTGCCAGTCCCTTCTCCACCCCAAAACTATGAAATTTTAGAGGAAAGTGATGAAGTCTGTTTACAAGAAGCAACCCATCCTTCTACATCCTATGACCCTGATTTTGATGTAAGCGATAGGTCTAGTGATCCGCACAGAATTAGTCAAGCAGAGTTGAGTGACCTTATAAGAGATCTTGGCTTGTCTAAGGAAAAGGCTGAGCTGTTAGGGTCAAGACTACAACAGTGGAATCTTCTAAAACATTATGTGAAAATGGGGAAGGAAAGGGATGCTCCAGAAGTGTTTTATAAAAGACAAGCTAAACGACAGCGATCTTACAATACATCGGATTGACTTAATTGAAATTTGGTGGTACAAACCTCTTTTATTTGTCAAAACACTAAGAATAATGTTTTTTTTTAATCAATTTTGTACTTAAAATATTCTAAAAGAAACATAACAATATTGTTTTTTGTACTTTAACTTTTCACGTATAGTATAACTACTCTTTAAGATTAAGTGCTGTATATCTCAAAAACCAGAGTTAATAAAAAAATTTTAATGTTATTTTCGTTTTTATCACCCCAAAATTAGTAGAAATTGACTAATTTAGTGTAGGAAACATTCAAAAAATATTTATTTGTTGTGCAGTGTTATTTGTGGAAGGTCCTTTTCTTCTAGAAGGGTTTCTTCAAATTTCAGACAGTTCATCCATATGTTCACTTAGGCCTCTACTGTTCTCAGGCATATTTACCAATATATCTTCTGGGCTCAACCGTGTCTTAGAGTTTTTAGATGCCATGCTTTCGCACATGTGATGGCTTCTTCAGGGCTGAATGGAATTCATTCTTTCATTCTCCATTCAGCCCTGAAGAAGCCATCACACGATTTGCGAAAGCTTGGCACCTAAAAACTCTAAGACACGGTTGAACCCGGAAGAAGTATTGGTAAATAGTTCATCCACAGTCAAAAGTCCGACTAGTGATTACTTACATCCAAGCAGATTATTCTTCGACATGAATAACTATTCTAACATTGTTCCTGCAAAATTTACTTGTGCCTCCTTCACTGGTTCAAGGGGATGTAGTACAACCATCATTTGGTACTTGACGTTATCGCTCATCCCCTATCAGACATCAGAATTTCTCTGAGGGCCACATCTATCTCTGCAGTCGCTCAGATGAAGGCCGGTGTTTTTGATGGTCCACAGATTCGACAGCTTCTTGCTGACGAACATTTCGTGGTAACAATGTCAGAAATTGAAAAAATACATGGTTGGCATTCAGAAACATTGTAAAAGACTTTTTTGGAAATATACGAGCATTGAATTACTCCGAAATTGTCCAGCAACTCTTGGAAAGCTTCCAAAAGCTAGGTTGCAACTTGAATTTATGCAATTTAAATTGCATTTTTTACACAGCCACCTTGCTAATTTCCTGGACAATCTTGGTGCCGTGAGTGATGAGCAGGGTTGAGCGTATCCATCAAGATTTGAGGGTCATGGAAGAAAGGTATCAAAGTAGATGGGACGTACATATGATGGCTGACTATTGTTGAAGCATCAAGCGCGAATTTACACAAATTAAACACTCCAGAAAAAGCTACAAACGCCAATTTTTATCTTAATTTTTAAGTACTATTTATTAATGAAAGAATTTTATATGTATGAACACGATTTAACTTACATTAAATGTTTTGTAAACTGTCTATTTGGTACGTTTTTACTTTATATCCTTTTAAATGCTTATGATTTCTGAGGATACCCTGTAGTTTAAAAGTTGACGTGATAGAAAAATCTGAGGTTATTTTCAGATTCAGACGCCAAGAACTAGTAAAAAAAAACAGTGTCAGATCTAACTCAATAAAAAATGTGTTCCCTAGTGTTATCTTTATTTCATCTCAAACAAAATTTAATAATTACAAGGGGTTAAGTAGGTTTCAGTTTTACATTTGTTACTTATATGGGATCAACATAAAGAGATAGAATGCAGAAAGTCACTCAATACGCATCCCAGTGACAACCATTTTTCTGAGCATATTGTTCAGACAGAGATCCGTCAAGCCCACGGTATATTTTCGGTGGTGCAGTAAAACTTTTTTTTTTTTTTTTTTTTTTTACAAATGCTAACATGTCGCACCTCGTCATATAAATGGCCAAGCTGTACTAGGAAGCTGCCCCCCTCCCCCAGAATTTGATCTACTCCGCAGATTTGGCAGGAGACGATCCTGGGAAACCCAAGGTAAGACCACTGGGGTACCAAGATCTCCAGAGTGACTTCTGAAGACCACCCTAATTGTCAGAAATCAAGCTGTGAGAGCCATAGACCACTTACCAGTCAAGTCGGGTGCAACAGTTTGCTTTGTCACCTCAAGCAGATCTATCTCTTTGTCTGCAATTAACGCCGCGCCGACTTCCGCTCCCGTCAGTCTAATCCCCGCAAATTAATACAAGAAATATTCAATAGAGCTTCCAAATATACTCGAAGGAATATATTCAAATTCCAAATATATTCAAATGATGCTTGTAATATATTACTTTATCAATGTTTCAATCTTATCTTAAAATATTGATTTATTCTCAAAAGAGTAATAGTACTAAAAAGTTCGTTACGCACTGCAGATTTATTATTTTATTCATTAAGGATGAATATAAATAAAGGTAATGATGAAATTTAATGAATTAGCGGGAGATAAGAATGATCTCTAAACTATGCTTTAGACTGCCATTCTACAAAAACGATTTTATATTATAGAAAATAAACTTTAGGAAATTACATCTTATGCCTATATGATCTATTACTTTTTTCGTAATAAAATAACAATAAAGATATAACGATTATAAATTTTGATCACCCTCTTTCTCTATTCTATTTCAAAAAGAATGAATTTTTTCAAAGATATCCATTGAAAAACCTAAATATTTTCCATATTTTAAAAATAGTATGGCCTATTAAAATACAAAGAATTTTAAGCATTTTTTTTAAAAGTGCGTTTAAAAAAATTTTGATTCAATATGAATGTTATAAAATTACTAGATGATTTTAGTCAGGGTTCGGTCAAGGTAGATCCAAAAAAAAAAAAAAAATACAAATTAAAAAAAAAATGTATTTTTTTAAAAAGATTATCTGCCAACGTATCTGCTTATTTTGTAAGCCATCTTCAGGGCCTTTCATGAAGACGAGAGAGGACGTCCTGTCCCTAAGTTCACATTACCATGACTGAAATCACGGAAATGTGAACTTAGAGACAGGAAGTTCACATTTCCCTAAGTTCACATATCCTTTATAAAAATACATTTCACTCCTATATTGTTCCATACATTTATTTCATTTAACCAATAATAACGAAGAGAATAAGATTTTAATCCCCCCAAACATTTTATGAGGTTCTCAAAATTCCCCTCCTTCTGAATATATCTCATGCGTTAAAAATTTTCATTAAACAATGGTTGTTAAAAGAAGCTTAAATTCACAATTTTTTTCTCAATATTTTCAAAATTTATACAATAGAGCGCATAATGACGTATAAATAAATTTGTGTGCAAATATGGTCAGTTTATTAATATAT
>KZ807153.1:704094-719448 GCA_000696205.2 Oncopeltus fasciatus
GGGGGGGGGGGAGAATCATATTCCATGACATTTTAAAGAAAAAACAGAATATATTATATATTATATTATCTTCTAGAATAGTGCCGGCCCTATTTTTTTAAAATTATAATAATTTAGTAAGGCATTTTATTGCAAAACATAGGAGTGAGCCACTTTTGCCTTCAATGATTCGGAGTAGGGAATTTAGAAATATCTTAATTTATAATCATGATATTTACGTTAATATTAGTGTCACGAAAAAGTTTATAGAAACTATTAGGAGTGAAATATTATTTTCTAACATTCACGTAGTGCAAGAGTTTTACGATAATATCTCCTATTAAATTGTTATACGTAAAATATTACATGACTATTACAGTCATGGAAATGTGAACTCAGGGACAGGACGTCCTCTCTCTCATCTTCATGATAACCCTGAAGATGGCTTGGAATGTAAGCCGAAACGTTGGCAGATAATCCTTTATTAATAAATAAAATGCCTAGAATTTCGTATTTTCCTCACTCAAATGCAAAGGTTGAATGTATTTCCTCGGGCGATATAAATCGTCAAACAAAACTTGAGTTGTTTGTTCCCTTAAGTTTTCCTCCGTCTCTGGGTAAACAGCCCGAGTGATGACCCCGAAGATTTTGTAAGAAACTTTGGCTATAAATTACGTATCATCTACATTTCCTTTCTTGTATTCCCTGCACAAAACGTTATTTTTCAGTAAATATTTTTTGTGGTATTTAATTCCACGTACATTCCAACAATTATTAGTGCAAGGGAACAGAATAAAATATCTAACTGTTCCAGCCAATCCTGGCTGGGACAGTTAGATTTTTTATTCTGTTCCCTTGTACTAAAAATTGTTAAAATTACTTTTAGTTTTATTCTATAAATAATGTATTGTATATCATATGAAAATATTCTAAAGTTTTATTGTAAGTGATAATGGTGCAATTTTCCAGCCCCCCTCAACTATAGGAATCCATCGAAAATACCAGGATGATTCCTTAGCAATCGAACTTGACTGGTAATATACTATTATTATATGTTACTGTAAATACAGATACAACAAATACCCAATAGTGAATATATGAACACCGGACTAAGTGATTGAGCGTAATCAGTAACACAAACAATAATTTTAAATGACTCAACAATTCAATATAATATAACAAAAGAAAAACAATTCTTTCGAATAAACAACAGTTACGGATAAATTAACATAAATTATAGTTAAATTATAAAATACAAAACAACCTTTTCTTTATGTATTCCAAACATACTTCTCTACCATGCATTGGTGCTTCTTAGCCCATTTTTCCCCCGAATTATTGACGCAAAATAAGCAACATAAAATGTTATTATGACTACCAATGAATATAGAACTATCATACCTTCTATTATCCGTCTTCATTGGTTTCTGCAAACCATCTTCCGTTGGCGAGCGCTTTCGGACATTGTCCATCTTCTTGGCCGAATACATGGGTTCACTGTCACTGTCTGTATTGTACAGTTGAATACAGAGAGTGACAGTGAACACATGTATTCGGCCAGAAGATGGACAATGTCTGAAAGCGCTCGCCATCAGAAGATGGTTTGCAGAAACCAATGAAGACGGATAATAGAAGGTATGATAGTAACTTAAAATGGCTTGCGAAAATAGTTTTTATTTTTCTCAATACTAAAGATTTATGTATCGAACTTTTTCAGAATACACATGTATTTTCTTGGATATTTTGGAAATTAGCCATGGTTCTCCTCTAGTTGCGTATTCAGGAAATATTTAAAAAAAAAAATTTTAAGTAAATTTCTCATTGAAGCTATTCCAGGGAAGCTAGCCAGGATGGTAGCCATGACTTTGAGCGCTTCAGGAGACCATGGTAATAACTACAAAACGTACTGTTCGGGCCTCCCATTCATTTGCCGTTCTCTCTCGCCGATCGTAAGAGCCCGCACACGGATTGCGGTTCGGGGGAGAGAAGAGGCCCACCATATTGCTTGCAATTAGCGCACCATGTGTTCGGAGAACTACTGCTCCCTCGTAGAACGAGTTAATTGTGTGCGCAACAGAGCGATTGCGCTTCACGAGTGGAAGAACGAGCTTGAGAATTCCTGATCAATATACATGGTTGCCATTGTAAATAGTCATTTAACCATATGCCTGCAATAGACAGCTATTGTGTTCTCACTATAGAGAGAGAGAAGAAAAATAGCTTTTGTGAAAGAATTATTCCAGTCTTTACCAGTTACCAATTTTGATAGTTGGGTAAATTTTGAGAAATGTACGAGAAATCATTTAGAGCTGGTTGGAATTTTAGAGTTATAATTGCTTTTGAGAGAAATATAATTTAAATTAAATTTAATATAAATAAATTAAATGTNTTCTCATTGTAATTTTAAAATTAAATGTATTTAAATTAAGAAGGCAGTGAACGTTGAAAAGTACTGTTCAAAGAGTTGTTCTTATTTAAAGAAAAGAGTTTTATATAATTTATGAAATTATATTCCACGGAAATTAAAACTTGAATCCTATGGGTTTTTCAAGATATAATGGGCAAAGTCGAAATTACCGTAAGCATTTGCTAACGTCAACAGCTAGACCATATCTAGCGTTCCAATTGCCAAAGTCGGGCGTCTAGGCACATTCAAACATCTTCCATTTTCGAAAACGGATTTTTAGTGGTCATGTTTTTTAGCACGCTTCAGTTCTAATGTGACAATTATCTCGACGTGAACTTCAAGGTACAGTCCAAGTAGGCGTGTCTATTCTGCGGACAAATCATAGTTAAGACCTTACATCGAAAATTCAAATAAAAATCTCTATAGACAAAGAATTTCTGGGAATTCTCTTAGTTTAAGCAGCTCCTCCTAAGAGGTTTTTTTAAGATTACCTAAGATTAAAAAAATAATAAATAAAAATACTTTACGTTAATTTAAAATAACCTTACAAAATTATATTTTTAAAAACTCTTTCATTTGTTAATTGTTTCAAATAATATGCTTGGTTGGAGCTGAACTTTTATTCTTGCATAAGATATATCATATAAATTAAGACTAACTCTTCCAGTATGAGGCTGCTATTTCAACATTTAAATATAGACTTAACCTTTTTATAAGTTCTTAAGTTATAAATCGTGAAAGGAATAATATATCATTCTAAACCCGAATTATGTAAAGAACCTTCGACCTTTCGAGCTGATAATTTTGGCGAAGGAAAAATTTAACTCTTGACTATATTTATCCTATTAGATAATTAATATATTTTTTTCCCAACGTCACTTAAAACTGACAGATTACCTTTTTAATTTTCATTTAAGGTGTTTTTATTTTCTTTTTTAAATAACTTACTTCCTTTTCTCTCTTTAGGATTGAGGGGAAACTGAAAAGCTGAGATAATTTTTTAAAAATATCGTTGCAGACTAAAACTTAGCTCTAACCTACATCCTTTCAAACTGTGGTATATTATTTTATTTTATATTGTAATTATGTAACATATTAAATAGTGTTTTTTTTCATTTTACGCACCTGTGGTATTAATTGAAAGACAAAAAACATCTAAAGTAATATGAGGCTAACGTGCTATTCAGATTTTCAGTTGAATTACAAAAGAAAATCTTGAGGAGAATGTTTTAAAAATAGGAACCATTTTTTTTCTCTCTGCCAATGTAATACATATACGATAAATACACATAAACATACCTTTCACCCAAAGAAATTTTAACCGCCATAGACAGCTTTTGAAGGACTGGTTTTCAATTGGTGCACAATTACAAAGTGTTTAAAAAATATATGAACCTAATGATTACCAAGTCAAGTTTAACGAGTTGGCAAACATTCCTAAAATTTTCTAAAATATTTATCATTGAACGGAGTAAATGAATGGAACGATTCTGATTCAAAATTAGTCAAACTGTTTTGTTAAGGTGATTTCTGATGGCTTGATTGGGAATTATTAATTGCTTTTCCAAAGCTTTGTTGGAATTCAATTCTTTGTTATATATAATTTTTTTTAAATGGAACTGGTTTCATATTATAAATAAAAATTAATTTTCATTAATAAAAAACTGAGGGATAACGAAGACAAAAATTTTGAATGGAAAAAGTGTTTTTATATTCTAATTTACTTAATTTATTTCTGAATTTCATCTGTTATGTATGAAGTGAAATGCAATTCAACAGACTATTGAACAAATAACATATATCGACTAAAATTCAGTAAATACGCTCTTAATTTAATTCAATTCCTTCGACTTCTAACAAAACTACCAATTAGTATAATTTGTTGCTCGTTATTATTGCAATGAAAGTATTTTATATTATTTAATAATTGCTATATTTACTAGATATTTTAGTCAAATGTTCTGGTTTAAACTCCACCCACAACACTTATAAAGGCACAAAGGCAAAACAAACTGACCTAGATAAGTAAAATTCTCACTATTAGATGATTTTAGTTGGGGTTGGTCAAGGTAGATCCAAAAAAAAAAAAAAAAAAATACAAATTAAAAAAAAAAAAGTGCACTTTTTGGATCTACCTTGACCAACCCCAACTAAAATCATTTAATAATAATATCTACGGTCAAAACTCTCCTTTTGTAAAATTCTCACGTTCAACGAGAGATCCACCCTAAAATATCTCACAAAAGAGAGATTAACATTATGTTGTAGAAACTATTCTCTTCTCCTCTTTCACGTTCGTTATTTCCGTTTTAAAATGGAAGTTGTTCTTCGTTGGAATTTACACTACAGTTTGCATACTTCCATTAGACTGTTATACGATGGAAACTACACCAAGTCAACCTTTTGGGGCCTAATACTTCAAACTATTATAGTATTGTTTTTATTTAAGGTTTTCCTTTTTTTATACGTAATTGTTAAATATTTACACAAAGAAAAATTATTTTCCAAAAAGGATCACTACTACAGAAAAATTTCCCTTGTTCTAACCAAAATCAAGATTTTTTTTTCACTATTACATTTCAGATCACTTTTTATTGGTAAACTTCTGTATAGAAAATAACAGTTATTTTATGGACTAGTTTCCCAACATTATTATTGGGTGAACAAACAGGTATCGGTTATCATGTAGGCGAAGAACGGAGAAGTCACCGATGTAAATAAATCAGCGAGGGAGTAGAAATGTAAGTTGAATAGGTACAGGTAGGTGAAGTGGGGGAAGGAGGACGATGGTTGAAGAGGGTGGGCACAAAGGGATTGCAGCAGGATAAATAAGTAATAAGTGTAAATACAGGCACAAAGTTAGGCCGTCCAAAGAAAAGACCAAACAGTACAAGGGGATGACAAGGGTAACAATTTAAAAATTGTTCTACCAGAGAATTCCTAAACAAAGAAATTTTTTTTTTTTTTGTGGAAATACTATATCTTATTTTTCTTTACTGTTTTATGCCATTGCTGTACTTTATTTTTCTCATTGTAATTTTAATCAATTTAGTTGATAACAAAAAATGTTTTTTATTAGTACTTTGACCGCACCCCAATTACCTCTTTAATTGTTAATCTATTTATGTTCATTTGTTTGATTATTTATTTAATTTACTCTACGTTTATAGTAATTTTTGATCACTTTAAATTTTATTTTTTCATTGTATATTATTTTACCTTCCTTTCTTTTTAAATTCATTCAAAATTTATATGAGAGTAGAAAATATAAAATAGTTACAATAATAATATAAAAATACTAAACATAAAGTTTTTTTTAAATTACTGGCACACATGCAAATAAATATAATCCCTCTGAGAAAGTTAAATTTATAGATACGAAATAAATAAAATCTTTCAAAACAGTTTTGAGAAATGATACCCGGTGGTTCATTATATTTTATGTCAATAATAGTGACAAAAATAATAGAATTGTCTATGGTCATTTGAAGAAGCGGCTATCAGTCTCTGGATGGAGAAACTTTCACAGTTAAAAAGTCACTGGAGTAGCAGAAACATTGGGAGTTGTATTCTGAGCTGTGATTATTTACAGCTGCGTATAATCGATAACAATGCCCAGTTTGATGAGTGGTCATGTATGACCCTATGTAAACATCAACAAAGGAAGAAAATCATGAACGTGATTTAAAATAATCCGATAGAAATAACTAAAAGTAATCGCGGAATGGATAGTTTACCGTCAATTACAATGAAGAGAGGATTGTCGGGAATTCGGTCATGGAATTAGGACGTTTCGGCCTAAATTTCACGCCTTCATCAGGCCAAATAGGGTGATGGGAAGAGAGAGAGTTGACCCATGCTCAACTGAATCTACATCTTGACGATGTAGATCGTCTACTGAATCTACATCATGTTTGTAGTCATGATGTAGATTCAGTTGAGACCCGTTCTATTTGCCCCGATGAAGGCCTGAAATCCAGACCGAATCGTTGGCTTTAATGAAAACTATTTTGGTTACGAAATAGTTTTTAATTGGTCAACTACCATGACCGAATTCACGACAATTCTCTCTTCTTAAAAACAATCGTTTTGTAAATCATTAAAATATTGTATTCTAAAAAAAAAACAAAAAAAAAACAACTGATTTTCAGGATTTAATGAGATCGTTCGATGAAAAGAGGTTTTCATGTCCTGACTCATTTTCCCTTCCTGGACTCACTTTCCACAAAAAACAGCCCGAATTATTCGCCGTAATTGGAGATTTGAATGTAGAACAAGGCTGTAAATTACTTTTGTAATTGGAATGTTCATTAATTGAATTCGGAAATCCTCTTTTTCCACTAGCTCTTATGCTTTTAATTATTTCTCCCCTCTCCCCCCTCGTCCAATTATTCCAAACAAAAACAATTAATCCTGGAAATAAAGAAAGGGGATTATATTTAGCAGCTTTTAATATTAATTTTGATCCTTGATGAGAGCTTACCGAAATTTATTTCTTTATAAATTCGAAATTAACACATATTTACTGAAATTATTCGAATATAATTAGGTCTTACTTTTTGAATTAGGTTATAATTTTTAATTTAATTATTTAATAAGCACACATGCTAGCCCAACTGGAGAATTTTTCTAAAACTGTTGTTTAGTGAAAATTTAGGAAGAAAAAGTTATGTTAACTTTCGACACTCGTATTTATTTCCTATACCACTCGTCCTTATTAAAAATTGCTTCACGCAGGAGATGTGTTAAGGTAAGCTGATTTCCCAGGTTTCATTACGATTGACATAAATGGGTGTAAATACCAAATATTCCTCATAAGCCGGAAAGTGGAATTAGCATAAAAGGTAAGACCATTAAACCTGGTACTACGCCGGCTAGAAAGGAAGAAGTATTCATGCACATAATCTACAATCCGAATTATCTTCCTTAAAAATAACAACAAATATTAATTCACTCAACTGTTATATATATNAATTACTCATATACACTCACACGCGCACACCATCATATATATATATATAAAGTATATGTACTGAATAGGGTTTCTAAATTTTCAGAATAAGAGGGCCCACCCAACATTAGGAAAGACAAACTGAGGCAGAATGGCGTTGAAAATTCATAAGCTATACTCCTGCAGATTTTAATAAACTTCGATTAAAATTGAAATGGAGACCTAATATAAAAATAATGTAGAAAAAAGAGAAGCATCACTTAATTGTTCTAAATGAATAAATTATGCAGAAGCATATGGCATTGCGAGATATTAACTGAAAGAAGATTTAACTCTTTACGAAAAAAAAAATATTAATGAAGTTCCATTCCTCCTGTTCCGCGTGTCTGGCTGGTTGTAATCTTGATAACAGTGATAAGTAACAGGGATTTACAAGTTATCATGAGGCCTCTCAGTATATAATTATATTTGATTTATTTGTACATAATGATTAATTTGTTAGTCGTTATTAATTTTATATTTATATTTATTTATGTGTCAGTAAGTAATGGTAGTAGATTCTAAGGCTATATTGTAAATAGTAGATTTAATTATTTGTGATAATATAATTATATACATCTCTGTTCTTCAATTATTAGTGACCCGTAACAATTATATTATTATTATTATTCTGGCGCTACAAGATGATATCATGTCCAGGTGACTTCACATCAGTACGATTTATGTAAACAAATTATAATTAAATGAAATAAAATTACTTTTTAAGCCTATTTTGTTTTTACCGTTTCCTCTTCCGGGTTGGACCGTGTCAAGTTTTTGATATATAGGCAAATATCAAAAACTTGACACGGTCCAACCCGGAAGAAGAAACGGTAAATACATCTGACGACCGTTGAAGCCTACGTGAACACCTATTTTGTTGCATAGTTTTTGATTACGAGAATAATATCAAAGATATTAGTATTTTAAATGTCGGTCTTCCCCTAAAATCCACCTATACTGATACCATTAACTAACGGTTGGCAAAAAAAACAATTTAATAACGTAATTCTGTTAATTTTTTTTAAAATAGTAAATAATATAGTGCGTACATACAACACACACACACACACATATATATATATATATTTATTTATTGATTTATTTNTATATGTATATGTATAGAAAATGTAACACTCGCGGCTGCGATATATAGTAATCAAGAACAGGTGGGATAGAGAGAGAAGTGCACATACAAAAGAAAAACTCACAAAAAGTAAAATTTTCGGGGATATCTCGCTCTTCGTCGGGGAAGACTCTTCTCTGAAATTCGAAATTTTTATTCCTTAGGATTTTTTTATTTTTGTGTAAGTAGTGCAATCGCTATCTCCCCTGTTCTTGATTACTATATATATTTATTTATTTTTTATTTTTAATCGACGCAGTTTTTAGCTTGTTTAATGTACGTTGGGTTTGTTAAGATCAGTTATAGTATTTATAAAGTCTCTTCAGGCTACAAGCGGGCAGCTCTAATTCGCTACGGAAAATATGCTAAAACATGTGAATGTACAGTACAGCGAGGACAACACAAAAACGAAAGTGTTATTACCGATTTACTTGTCTCTGCAACTTTCTTAAATGTACTAACTTTACCTATCTAACTTTATCTGTTTTTATCTAATATATGATCTACTTATCACATATTTTGTTTCTAATATGTGAAGTATTCTGAATAGCACAAAACAAATTTCATTAGCTTGTATATTTTTTATATTCTTTTAATTTATTGGATGTTTCCCATACATTGATGAAAATTATTGAGAAGTATTAATGTTAGTTGTTAAGAAAATATTTTTCTGCGTTATCAATATTCTAAAGTATACAATAATGAAGAAATTGATTACAGATCCTCAAAAGACCAAGGGGGGGGGGGGTAAGGGAGGAAGTATGATGAATATTGAGAGAGGAATTTAATAAAGACAGGACGAGAGAGCTTGAATGTCGTACAGCTGGGACAATACACAATTTCTGACGTAATGGTGAAAATTTTACGTGCTGGAGTTCGCCAACCGATTAGACAGGAAAATGGCCGCCGTATAACGACCATGCTAAAGGCCATTAAACTGCACCACGATAGAGCCGAGAGTATCACGATATTCTTCGTGAAGCTATTCTCCTAGATCGTTTTATACAACGTTCAAAGTGAGCAAAATTTTTTCCAAAAGTCAATAGATATGTATCGTACTTGCTATTGTAAAACTTCTATTAAAAGGATGCAGTTGTGAAACCAAACCACACAAGTTCCTTTATTCAATAAATGCAGTAAACAATCAAATACAACTTGGAAGAAAATGTGAATTGTTATGCAAGTTTAAATAAGTTTAAAAGCAATCATGTTTTGGTTATACTAAGATAAATTCTAGTAGAAACGTCCTTCACAGATTTCGAACTAAGAAATAAATAGATTTAATTTTTCGAACCGAACCCTTGCTTAGTGGAGCTGAGTTTGGCTCTAAAATCACACAAAGTGATTTTACATTCTCTGTTTAACATTTAAAATATATATACTTTTTATATTGATAACTTTTTAGTATTCATTCTTACTAAAATTTCATAAGACTAGAATATAAAACGTCCGTTGACACTTGATAAGAACAACGCAGAAACCTCGGTGGGACCAATATGGGATACCCAGGGGTTGCAGATACGTCTTAAAAATGAACCTGGTTCATCCTTTCCTTCGGGAACTACTTTAGGGATATGCAGGCTAAGTTTGACGTTATCTAAGCAGTAGCAAGTGTGAGCGGCTTCCATGTTCATTCAGAAATACCAGAGAGATGAGGATGAATTACAGTAGTCGGGATGATATTACCACTTTCCTGGCTGGGACAGATAGTTTTTTATATTCTATTCCCTCTCATTAATTGTTTGATTACCACTGAAAGTGACGTCGCTGCACTGCTAGATGAACTGCTGTCATCTGTAGAGCCCTGTGACACGAAATGGAGTAATGGCTTCCAAAATGACAAAAGGACAGCATGCCTCCCTTTATCTAGCTAAATGCAAGCTGTACCAATAATCTCCAAGAACGACCAAAGCTGATGATCCAGAACCGCGTTAATATGTTCTAGGAAAATGAGTTACTGAAAAGTCCCTCAATTTCTGATATGAAATAGATAAAAAATAGATAATAGGTCAAGCGGATTTCTAGTGAAGCTAACAAAGAAGATTAATGAAGAAGTGAGAATTTCTGCCTTTTATTAAAGCCTTAAGTCAATATAACACAGTCAACATAATGAGGATCCGATACTAGAAGCTATATTTAGAAGATGTCTTATAGAAGATAGTTTATAAAAATTAATTTAGTTGTGGTTTATTATCCGACGTAAATTTCAGACAATTAATGCGAGGGAATAGAAGAAAAATCTATCTGTCCCAGCCAGGACTTCCCCGTCCTGGCTGGAGCTGATAGATTTTTTATTCTATTCCCTCGCAATAGTATATTTGTTCACATAGGCTTCCACGGTCTCCAGGAATATTCATAAATACTCTTCCAGGCTTGACCCTGTAGTAAAGTTACTTTTTGCCGAACTTTCGTACGTCAGGTGAGTTGAATCAGTATTCCTCTGAGCCTCGTGGCATTCTTTCTCCCCACCCATCAACTTTATATCTTGACAATTCCTCATTTCCTATTTCCTGTGCTAACAAAAATTTAAATTTAATAACTGTCCTATATATTTATAAATATTTGACAGTCTATTATTTCGGAGTTATAATTATATATTTACTTTAGAGGAATAGACTAATTAGAAAATGTGACAAAAATGTATTATAAATCATCATTTTTTCTTAATAATAATATATTGAAGTCATCTTTACTTTTTTTCTTTTTTACATACTTTATGCGTACTCATATTGAATTTTCATATAGTCTATTGGTAAATAGTAGATAACTATGGAATTATAGAAAACAAGTTTGAAAGCTTGATTGATTCCATGTATGGTATATCAACGAAGAGAAAATACTATCCTTTTTTCTAGAAACGTGTATAGTGTCAATTGAGAGTCAAAATATAATTAATAAGTTATAAATATTGTCAATTCTCTAAAATCTAATGGCTTATTCCCGCTTTCAACAGCTTAAGTATTTAGCACTAGAATGATGTATAGGTAAGTGTAAAAAGCGATAGATATTAAATAAAAATAAATCCAAAAAACATATTCCAAGATCAAAGCATTAAAGATATTGATGTCAAACAAAAAGCTTTCTTACTAAGGTTAATCCGGATGTCTTTTAACGATAATTTGTGAGGAATACGATGGAATTACATAGCAATTACGGCAAACGACAGTAAAATCAGGTTACTGACCTTGGTTTTAGTTAGTTACCCTAATTTTTCCAGACCAAAAGTAAATATGGATATTTAGTCCATAAGGGGGAAGGTTAGTGAAGTTACAATCGAGTTACAACAATAGTCAAATCGTTACACAAGACAAAAAAACAGTAATTTCGAAAGTCTTCGGTGTTGGTGGACGAGGTAGATGAGATGTAAGGGGAACTAGGACTCGCGAAGGAAGAAAAGGACACAGAAGGACTTAGAGTAGAAAAAGATTCCTGGGAAATGGCGCTGGAGTCATAATTGACATATTTCATATTCATGAAGGGGAAATACATTTGTTCTACTTCCGAGCCGCTGGAAGACTTGTTTCCTTCAGCTAATGGCACCGCTGTCATTAATATTGTCCTTCTTTATATTTGGATTCCAACCTTACATAAAGGATCAATTTTCCCAACTCATTTTTATAGTTCCAATTCTCCCTTTTGATATAGATACAGATATATTATAATATAAAAATCTATTGCCCTATCCTCATCCAAGTCTCAAAAATTATATATTAAATATTCTTTCTGTCAATTTTTGTAATCTCAATAAATGCAGAATTAAAAGTCCAAGTGTTTCTTTCCAAAGTATATTTCTATAAACCTTCAAACCTTCAAGGGTTATTTTGAGAAAAATTTAAAATATAAAGTATCTCGAAAAGTATTCCTTTCAATAAAATATAGATTAATAAAAATAAGAATTATATGACGGTTACATATTTGTCGGAGGGGAAAATAATAAGGTTTTTTCTGTTCTAACCACTTGGTTAAAAATTAAATTAATTACTTACTTGTGCTAAGAGAGGGAAGTTTCTTTTCAATTAAACTTATTAAATTGGCAGAATTGTTATTTTACTTCTAGATGAAAAGAATACTCTTTGAAGAAAGTAATTACAATTCATGAGAAACTTAACCCATGAATGAAATATTTAAAAATTAATGTATTTGGTAGAAATGTCATGCTCCAATAATTTAGCTGAACTTGACCCATTTAAAATTTTTTGTGATGGTTTCCTATTCTCAGCAGAAACATAGAGACTCAGTAAGAACTGAAAACCAGCGCTAGTCGACAAGAGGATCCAGCCAATCAGTGACCAGCTACCTGACTACTCCAGAGACCAGCCGCCGGAAAACAGTATCAACCAATGGGAAGGCAGGCTTCGACCAAGGACCGGACCGCGCCGGGTATAAGTACCCCTGGATTTTAAAACAGCTCTCATTCTCTATTCAGCCCTGAAGAAGCCATCACAGGATGTACGAAAGCTCGGCAACTATCGACAACTTGACACGGTCCAACCCGGAAGAAGAAACTGTACATAATATACTTTTTTTTAAATGCTAAGGGTCTTTAAAAATCTTAAATTAAAGTGTATATATATATATATANAGCCTATAGTGGCCGAAGAGGATTGTGCACATAAAGAAATGTGTGGAGGTTGTGCCCAAGTGAAGGCTGGTGACAGGTAGGAGCGGCGCGCCCACGAGGACTTTCTCTGAGCCACCCCACGCGTACCATCGACCACCTACTTAAGGCCCTAGGGTCGAAGGGCCAATACCGGCTAGAGTTCAGACCAGGGGACTGTCCCTTGCTCAGTAATATTTCCTCTGCCGAAAAGAAATCAAGCTATTCACGTTTATCTCATACATGACATAAGGATATTTTAATTTTTTTTTTTTTTAAATGTTTGGGAAACCTTTTACTTGTTTAAATGATAAAACAAAGTAGTTATTTAATTGCTTCATTTCAAATGAAGGAAAAAATTAATTTTAGAGTAAAATCTAATAAGAAAAAGATGAGACCGAATGAATTCGTTGTCATTCGAGTTGCGAAGAAATTAAAATTACATAATATGTGAAATATGTAATTATCTAATGATTATTCTCTAAAACTGTTTTTTTTTAACGGAGATTTACGAATGTAACTACGATGGGTGAGCACTCCCCCTAATTTACCACTCTATGGATTATGTAGACCAAATTTTAGTTGGCATAATTTTTATATTTCATTTTTTCTCCTGAATTTAATTTAATGTGTCTTAGTTAATCTTATTTATTTCCGGCTTAAATTAAATTAAACTTTTATCAATTTATTCTTGAATTTTAGAAGTTAATAGCTTATAACTTTATAATAACAGCTTCGTTGTAAGTTTTTCCTTTAAATCTTCAATTTCCAAATGGGTAAGGCTAAAATTAATGTGTGTGTGCATGTTCTTTTTAATTAAAAATGAAACAGACATACTGGTAGCTTTTATTAATTAATTTTTCATAACGCTCTAATTTATTTTGTATTTATTTCTTCGCTCTATAAAAAGGCGATCATAAATAAGGAAGCTAATGAAAAGCTTTCTTTTTAATGCTCTTCTGAAAATCGCCCCTCTTTAATAACCTGTATTGTAAGGGATCCTGTAATATCAGACCTAATCGAAATCCTTTTATAATCCTACCCTTTCCCGTGCCCTTAGAAAATACCGAGCCTTAGTAGCTATTAAAAACCCTCTCGTCCCTATGGCTCGAGGGATTTTCCATGTTCCACGAATTTGTCGATTAAAAAAAAAAAACAAGATGTCCAAACCTGGATATATTGAAAAGAAATAAAAGGAAGGGTTGTTTTGATTTCTGATATAAGATAAGTAAGCCGTAGTGAGTTTTGAATGTATAACATGGAAGGTGATAGAAATTAATCTTATGGCTTTGGTGCATTAGAGAATGATAAAAAAAAGAAACAGAGATAGGATCATGGAAAACGCCAATCTATATGCTCCAAGTAGGTAGGCACGCGAGAGTTCAGAGCTGGTCACGTAAATCATATAAGACCCGGACGACGTACATATTTAACAACATATACATTATAAAACATGCAATATGTCAAGTAGAATTCATTTCTTAAATAATTTTATGAATGTCAAATATTGAGGGTGATGCTTAGGAATGACATCATAAGGATAAAAGAAGCTACCTTAATTTTAAACTGCTACAACCAATTTATGTGATCAGCTAAAACAAATTTCCTCAATTTATTCTAACATTTTCAACATTCTAAAAACCATTAGCCTTTCTTCCAAATAATCCTGTCAAACATTTTTCCCAGTTCCAAAGTCACTTATTCCCAATAATACCCTTCCCTTTTTTTCCTTTGTCATTTTTATTGCCCTCTCTTGCAACAGGCCGCTTTCCTTTTGTACCTTCCGCCTTCTCCCTCCACCCTTTTACCTCTCACATTGTGTAGAAGTAAAATTTATATTTTAGTCATGGAAATGTGAACTTAGGGACAGGACGTCCTCTCTCGTCTTCATGATAGGTAGGTGTGGCAAATTACTGCTTTAATGTTATTCAATATTTTCTTTGTCGATAAGTTGTAGTTTGCATGTTTTTTTTCAAATTGTTTTTTCAAAATTGTTTTAAATTCTCTTACATAGCTTACTACATTTATGCTCTTGATATCACATTATATTATTGCAATTCTCTATTATATTAATTTCAATTATGATTGTATTCTCATGACATTGTATTTCTACAGTCCTGAAGATGGCTTGCAATGTAAGCCGAACGTTGGCAGATAATCCTTTATTAAAAAATACATTTTTTAAATTTGTGTTTTTTGGATCTACCTTGACCGAACCCCAACTAAAATCATCTTAGAATAATATCTACGGTCAA
>KZ807154.1:58931-69620 GCA_000696205.2 Oncopeltus fasciatus
CTCATGGAAATGTGAACTTAGGGACAGGACGTCCTCTCTCGTCTTCATGATAGCCCTGAAGATGGCTTACAATGTAAGCCGAAACGTTCGCAGATAATCCTTTATTAAAAAATACATTTTTTAAATTTGTGTTTTTTGGATCTACCTTGACCGAACCCCAACTAAACTCATCTTAGAATAATATCTACGGTCAACAAACTCTCCTTTTGTTATTTGAAATACTTTAATTTTTGTGCATAAATGTTTAAAAAAGCTTAGACAGAGAAGGAAAAGTCCGTCAAGCAGGATCTGTGTAATCTAAGCATATTTAATGTCCCATCAAGGATATTACTGTAACAGATCCAGAAGTCCCCCCGAAAATGTTATTTATTGTAATTTTTTCTTGTTGTGTGCTCTTTCTCCCAACTTTTTTTTATTTATTTATTTTTATTCTTTCACCTTGCATTTATTGTATAAAATTAATGTGGGATTAAATACCCATATAATGTTACTCGTCTTTCTCGGGGGATTAGACTCCCAGTAGAGTGCGGGGAATTTAATGAGTTATCAGGCTAGTCTTGTTGGTGTAATTGGCTAGCACGCCGTCCCGGAAAGCAGGAGATCCAGGTAGGAGTCCTGGCTGAGACAGTTAGACTTTATATTCTATTCCCTTGCATTTATTTTATAAAATATATTAGGTTCGTTGCATTTTATGTATGTTCTTTTGCAATTAAAATATTCTCAGAGTTTCAGTGTTTCTTCTGATATATGACACCAGGTATTTTATTTAAAATTTTATACCACACTTTATTCAAGAAATAACACATATTCTCACTCAATTTTCAATTTTTCAGAATGGAATTCGGCATTTAGCTTTTAAATACAAAACGATAGGCGAAGTTCGTTACTTACCAACTTAGGAAAGGGTTATTCATACCCAGATACTTAGGCTAAGTATCGTACCAGTAGGAGTGGGTTATTACCTACATTCATACGTATTATTACATGATAACGTATAAATAAAATGTTGTTTAAGTTGAAGAGAAATCTGTTGTGTTGTGCAAGCACATGTACTGGAACCCTATCTCCTTCAACGGCCTCATCTGGCTCAGGTTACAAGTGGGCGTGGGACGGGACGCTCCCTCTTAAGACAGAGTGTAATCTCGGTCCAGTTCGGGAGATGGCACGCCCAGAGAGAACATTTCGCTGAAATCTGCTCAAAGGTCAGCTGGTCCCTGATGCAAGGTCCGAATTGCCACCAAGTTGTACTCTTAATACGGCAGTGCGTCGCAACCACTTGATTTCCAGGGGTATGCAAGGAGATTCTGAATGAAGAAGTTGGCCTCAAAGAATATTTGCAATCACATATTTATCAAATATTTAATGAACTATGAATTTTTGTATTTTTTGAGGCTAAGAATTACTCTCACCGGTTAAAGTATTTAATTAGAGGATCTAGTAGGCATATATTCTCCTCCTTTTAGCAGATTTCCTGAGATAAAGCTAATCAAATTGGTACTACATGTTAATTATGAAAAATGGATTCTAACCTTACAGGGATTGGAAGCCATACTGATGCTTTGGGAGGATATTCAGGGAATTTATAGTAGGCATTATTTTTTTAAATATTATTTTCTCGAATATCTTCGATAGTAAGGGAAGGAGACTGATTGGGTGAATTTATCGTAAACAGGTTAGCCTAGTTTGGGGAACAGGATATTTGCAGAAGATTTACAAAGGAGTGGAAAGTGTGTAGTTTGAAGGTTGCCAATATCGAGGTAGGTCAGGAAAACAATTGCTTTTTGGGGTAGATTTCGAAGTATTAGCCCGGTGAAAAGGTCATAGCCGGATGCTTTGCGCTAAGGCAGATGGTTAATAATGTACTTGACCCCAGAAGGTGTTACTGCCTTAATCAGTAAGGACATTAGTAATGGTATTTCCAGTAACTACTCAACCTCTGCATTATTGGACAAATTATCGGGATCTGGAGGAGGATTGAATTGTTACCTTCAGGTACGGTACCCCATTTGGGCCTTATCGTAGTCGGAAGAGGCTCAAGAACCTTCTCCTCAACACAAGGGAGTGGAAGGCACGTGATGCTTCAAAATTCTGCGAATGACAGTCCAAAGGGATTTGTCATCTGTTGTATTAAAAGTTTATTTATTTAGTTATTAATTTATAATTTCGCAAGACACCTAGTTTTTGTTTTACAAGTGTGATAGTTGGTTAAACTTTCTATTGAGGGATGCCTGTATTTCAAGAACACAGCTCTAACTTGACGCTTAGCCTGTATGAGGTTTTTAATTTAATCATATAGGAGGGGACTTAGATGAATTTTAGTTAATTTTGAAGCGAGTAAAAGTGGGTTTTAAATTTGCTTTTCAAAAGCAATGCTGAATTTGGGCAGTAAAGAACTATACATCATCAAAAAACTATGTACAATTTATAAAAATGTATCTATGTACAATTTAAAATTTATGTGTATAAAATTTGTTTAATATTAATTTGCTTAATATTTATATACACATATATATATAAATTTTGTTGACTAACTAAGTACCAATTATCAAAATTATTATGTTGTACATTACTTAAACCTTCTTCATATCAATCTTCTTCCATAAAAACTTGGAAGTGTTCTTAGTTCTTTACGGTTCCTGGCTAAACATTTTATATACAAAAAAACATAAGAAAAATAAAATCAAAGACTGTTAGACAAACTGTTAG
Organism: Oncopeltus fasciatus; assembly: GCA_000696205.2. Taxonomy (NCBI): domain Eukaryota; kingdom Metazoa; phylum Arthropoda; class Insecta; order Hemiptera; family Lygaeidae; genus Oncopeltus; species Oncopeltus fasciatus. The sequence goes on from KZ807154.1 coordinate 61,638, forward strand.
AGTTACGAAAACAATTATAAAATATAGTAGATGTAAAGCTCAACCTTATAACATTTACTTATATTCTATAACATTTCTGGAAAATTAGGCTGTACTATTTCTTGATGCAGGCATTGTTTAGTTTTGAGAAATAAAACACTACACAATTTGATTTAAATATTTTGTTTTTTCAAAATATTATAGGAGCTACATATGGTAAGTGAACAATTAACAAATTGAGGTACATCTAAAACAAAAAATTAAATTTAACGGACTAGAAGCCGTAATAAGTAGTATATTTCAGAATTAAATTTGTCAAGTTGATGTTAAGTAAAAAATGAAAGGTTAAGTTCGTTATTGAGTAACCAGAGGGGTGGGGGGGGGGGGGGGAGAACTATAACGTTAAGAGCGAGGGACATTGTTTTTCATCCACGCAGCTGGCGATATATTTAGGAATATCAGGTAAGTTCCATGCAATTATACAACAAAATTGAAAAACTAGAAGTGGGGGCTAATCTGAACTTTCAGTTTTCTTTATTGGTTTAAGGGTTCTAATTTTTCTTAATGAAATTAGACATTTAGCTACTAAATGAAAAAAAATTAATTTTAAAAAATAAGAAGAAGAAGTTAAGTAAGCAAAATTGAATTAATTGGAGTGAGGGGTTTGAATTTTTCTGAGAGACATAATACAACTACAATGTTCAGTTAACGTAGTTCCTGTGTTTCATACATTTAAAATATATAATTTAAGTTTTAGTATTTTAGTTTAATTTCGGAAGTGGTTATAAAGAATTTGTCTATAATTAAAAGACGAAGTAAATCGAGAGTATATTTGAAGACAAAATTTAATAGTCTATAAATTCGTTAATGTAAGGGTCATGAAACTATTAAGGTGGAAAATTAATTTTCCAACATTCATATTAAATCTAGAGTCAACCTCAGTGACATAACATTTAAACAATTTTTAGTGCAAGGGAACAGAATAAAAAATCTAACTGCCCCAGCCAACTCGAACCTGGATTTCCAGCTTTCCGGGCCGGTGCGTTTTCCATTTACGCTACCGAGACAAGTCTGATAAGTTATTAAATTCCCCGCACTAGTGTCGATAGTATAACCTCCGAGGCAGACGAATATATCGCAATATATATCCCAGCCAGGACTCGAACCTGGATCTCCTGCTTTCCGGGTGGCTGGGACAGATTTTTTATTATGTTACCTTGCACTAAAAATTATCAAAACTTACGTGGTTTAAATACCACAAAAAAAATATATTTACATAACATTTGAACTTCATTTTCTACTTTTAATGAATCTGCACCTTTACTTATACGTGACCCATAATCCAAACTTCTACTAATTCTTACACAAATGAAAATGTTGTAGATCCTACATCAAAAGTAAATAAATAACCACACTTACTTATGACTAAAGCTGAGTGTATTATTTAATATGTGCACTTTGAATTATACGCCATTTCGGCGTTAGGTAAGTCAACTAACTTCCTTCCGAATCGTTCCAGGCTAACGACCAGCCTTTCATTCACTTTCTAATATTCAAATTCAAACAGATTTTGTAATTCACAAAGATTCGTAATATTCCTTGTCAATTACACAGTAATGCTATTTACTTTTCATATAAATTAATTTTTTAACATTATTTGTTTAGACAATTAATGAGAAGGAATAGAATAAAAATCTATCTGTCCCAGCCTGGATTTCCTGCCTAATTGTTTGAAATTTACTTGGGATAATAAACCACAACTAAATTAATATTTATGAATGAAAATTAAAAAAGTAAATAACGAGAGTCGATAAATAGCTAGACAATGTCAGCTCCTTCGAGCATAAGACGATGTATTCGTCTTTCTAGTAGGTTTGGCTCTCGCTAGTGTGTTGGGAATTTAATAAGTTATCTGGTGGGTTAATAGAAACATACCGGCCCGGAAAGCAGGAGATCCTGGTTGGAGTCCTGGCTGGGACACATAGATCTTTTATTCTATTCCCCCTCATTAATTGTTTAAAATTTACGTGGGATAATAAACCATTACTAAATCAATATTTATTATTTGTTTAGTTCTTTTTACTACGTTTACTACGGCAACAAAAAAGATTATGACCTCTACAATTTCATACATACTTATTTATTGCAGTATTAGACATGTATAAATTATTTTGCGACGAAACATGATATATTCTATGTATGCTACAAATAAATTAAAAATATTAAATTCCTGGTATTCATAACTCGTATGTCATGATTTAGTTGTGTTAGAGCAGATATATGGATACATATATAACATATATATATTAACCTTACAGGTATTGGAAGCCATAGTGATGATTTGGGAGGATATTCANACACACACACAACTTTTATACTAAGAATTCCTTCACTGATGTTTTACATATATCCCATCTCTCTCTATCTATCCCTTCATTTGGAATTAGAAATAAATGAAATTACGGAAAATATAATATTTTTAATGCGATCAACTCATCCGACTAACAATTTTTTTCATAGATCGCAAATATTTCCCAAGTACCAACGGAAATACTTGTGAAAATTATTTTACTCTGGGGAACGAACAGATGTATGCATGTACGTCTAAAATTTTGAGTGGATATTAATTTTAGTTTCTCTTATGAAGGATCCCGAAGGACCTTAATTTTAGCTTCTCCGATGTAGGATCCGAGATGAATCGAAGAGATTTTTCTTAAGTCACTCAAGTTACCAGTGTTAACAGCTTCATGTACTAGAAAGAAAACTATTGAATCCTGTTTTCTAATGATGGAAAGTAGAAAGGCATCATAAACAACATTTTCTTTGAATTCAGTAATTTAAAGCTACTTTTCTTTAAAACTTAAGTTGATATTTTGTTGGTTTTCACGTCTAGGTTACTTGTACTCTCCGGGCATGTTCATGTGAAGTTGTAGAAGTATAATGAATATCATAAAGTCCAGGCCTGCAGTTATTATTTATATATATTTTTTTTTTTTGCTGTATTTCTGTCTTGATGTACTTTCCTTAAGCTTCTGAGTGGGAACTAGGATTCTGCGTGGAACTGTTACATTCCTTCGACCAAGGCGGCAGAGGAAGAGACGCACAATGCTCGCCTGACGGAATCCCAAAGAAAAAGCGATACCGGTATAATTTTTGACCCCCGGGGGAATGTTGCACTGCACGCCATTGCGCTAAGTTTTTCGCCCGGGTGAGCCTGACGCCTTTCCCAAAGTTCCTTGGGACGGGGATCAATTATCTCCGCTCCAGCTCCTGCTCGAGTCTACCCATTCCTCTGATTTTCCACAGATTAAGGGGGGGGGGGGCGAATGTGTTTGCTCTAGAGTTAATCAGATTGACCGCCCCCCGCCCCCCGGCCCCAATACAATGCAAGAACAAAAAATGTTTGTTTATGTTTACATTTTAGTGTATTCCGAATGAATACAGCTATTGAGGGAGAATGGTTTAAGCTTTTTCTTCGATTATCCCTACTACACTCCATAAATGAGACTCATCTAAATGTGTAAATATGTGCATATATATATATAAGAAAAAGCTACTAAGAGTAAAATGTTCGGGGATTTCTCGCCCTTCGTCAGTGAGGAGTGAGGGAGGCTCTTAAGTCCCACCTGTTCTTGATTACTATGTATATGTATGTTCACAAATATGTGTATGTGTGTTTGTGTCATAGCTCTACAGGTCACGCTTTTTCAGTTTTCCAATTATCTTAATGAAATTCTTCATGTAGCTATTAAATACAAATCGGAAGACAAAATGCGTTATTGACCCAAATCTGACCAGTAGGGGTGAAGGAATACCTGCAATGTCAAGTGCAAGTAAAAAAGTTTGATTTAGGTGTAATATGGTATGTTGGTCAGAGGAAAGAAACAACACAGATGTTTTTTATTGATAAAAGAAAAATTGTAGGAGTTACACTGCGAAATTTAACAATTGAAAAATTGTTGTTGAAAGGGGAGGTACCTGTATTGTAAAATATGAATTTTACGTTTTATAAGCTGTAATTAGTTGTTTTTTCCTAAATTAAATTTGTTAGGTGGCTTTTAAAGGCAAAGAATCAATGCTGATTTTGTAATTGAGTGAAATTCAATAAATGGTGGAATATAAAAATATTGAGAATTATTTTAAATGTTTATGTTATTCAATTATTAAATATAATCCTACAATATTTCAGTTTGCTAGATAATTATAACTAATCAATTTTTTAAACACAAAATTTTTGTTTCATAAAAGCCATTTAAACAATAGGAGTTATCAACCGGCTATTTCTTCTTTTATTCATTTTTTCTACCTAATATGCAGCCATTTGCATTGAGGAAATGGATTAATAAAGCTAGCCACTATAACATACACATCCATTGCACTGGGAAGGTTTCCGATAAAAACTTGATATACCGATGTACTCGATGTACTTACGAGTCTCAATTGAATCCCACCGGATGAGCTGTTATCTGTTACCACACTTAAATTGCGGGTGAATCACATACCTCGCGATGATTTAGAGCATTGTATCGCATACAAACACGTGTGTGTGTGTGTGTGTGTGTGTGTGTGTGTGTGTGTGTGTGTGTGTTTAATTCTACTGTACTTTATATAAGCACTTTTATATATGATTAGTCTTATGGGTATTGGTTGATATCCTCGAGCGTAACCAGTTCCTCATCGATTCGACAAAAGGAAGTAGTATACGAAGGGGCTAAACACAGGTCTTTCCCCCTCAAACTGTCACCCAGTTCAATTACAACTCCATAGAAGGGTATATAGCCGTGTCTGCCGTGCGGTGTCTCCAGCTGTCCGAGGTCTGACCCCATGCGGGGCCGCTGAGCGGGAAGAGACCCCGCTGGATTCCGCGAGTACGGAGAGAGGCGGAGAAAGACGTCATCAAGGAGCCGCTATCCCGGGAGTGAACTCGCGTGACGTCATCTTAGACAGTCACCGATCATCTGGAGTTAGCGCCAGACACCTTTCCACTAAAGGGTCTATACAAGAATTTATTTCAAATGTGCTTTAATAAATTAATTATGAAATTATAAACCAGACTGATCTCTAGCAGTGTGAAATATCAGCTTCAGGTTTTCTCTGATGTAGACCACTCCTTTAACCTTGGGTTATTTCTATCAAATGTATTGAAATATATTTGATATTTTCTATTATTATGCAAAGCTGCATTGTCATAATGAAACAAAAACTTACATTGATTTACAGCTCAAAAGGTAATTGATAATACTCATAAATACTTCAACCGAGCTTGACCGTGTAGAAAATATACTTTTTGTCGAGCTTTCGCACGTAATCTGATGACTTCTTCAGAACAGAAAGTAGAATGAGCTCACCTTTTCTTCGAGGTTAAGCCCGCAAGAAGTATTTATGAACATTTCTAGGGACCGTGAAAGCTTGCGAGAACAGCATAATGCTCATTCTACATTCAGACGTGAAGAAGCCATCACATGATGACTGAAAGCTCGGTAAAACGTAAATTTTGTACACGGTGAAGCTCGGAAGAGAATATGATTTATGAATATTCCAGGAGACCGTGGAAGCCTACGTGAACAATCGATATTATTTATTTACACATCCTTTGATCTGCCCCTCCCTCGGCACCGATTTTCCGCTATACATTATAGTACATCAAAAAAAAAAAAAATAGTACAAATTTTGCCTTTCAACGAGGCAGCCTGTAGATATTTAGAAAGGCAGTAGAATATCTACTTATCACCCCCTAACCTATAAAGATTTCTTACAGTATCTTGTAAAATTGGGTTATAAAAATCTTACATCAGTTTAAATTTTTTTTATTTGTTCCATCGAATTCCAAATAAATATAATTAATGTGTTCAAATGGTTTTTTTTTTTCTGTAGATATCATTAAATGTTTTTGGTAGGGTTCGGACAAGGTAGATTCAAGAAATACAATTTAAAAATGTGCATCTTTTCTGTAATGATAATTAAAAAAAAAAAGAATAAAAATAAACAATTTTTTGGATCTACCTTGACCGAACCCCAACAAAACCATCTAATAATAGTTAATCTTCAAACAGATATTTGAACTTCTTAAAATATTTTTTCATATCCTACATACCAGATTTAAAAAATAATTGTCACTTGTATACTTCTTGAAACCGTATGAAGAGTTCTTGTTACTGGCTGGGGAGAAAGATAATAAAATTTATGATCTTCGTTAATATTAACTTAGGGAGAAAAATTTATAGAACAAAGTTGGTGCACTATTCAACAATATTTATTTTTAATTGAAAAGGATTAGCAGAAAGTGGGGTTTTAGAGGAAAACCAAAATTTACAATCGTAATATATTAACTTTTACTGCGACTATTAACCAGCACATTACTTTATACAAAACATGTAGAAAGTAATAAATAATAAAGTTGAAAAAATATTAGTTGCTATTTTTGTAAAGAAAAGTTTATCGAACATAACAGATGTAAAATTTGATTTTCTAACGTTTATGTTTTATAAACTTTTTTTTAGAAAAAAAGATATTAAGGAAGATATTAGAAATGCAGCTATGATGTGTGTGTGCATCCCCCCCTCTTTCCCGGCCAGTCTAGGGCAAACTTTAACGGATATACCTTTTACAATCTCTTCTTTCCATATTTAATGAAACATGGAAAATCTTCTATGATTAGGTAATTCCTTCGTGAAGAATTATTGTATCCATTTTTAATTCCTACCAACAAGGAAAATCTTTTAAGAATAATTATCTTTTTTTTTTTTTTTTTTTACTTTCTATATTAGTTAATGAAACTTGTTTTGGAAGACCCTTAAATTTCTAACTCGAAAAATGGTTGTTCCCACCCACTAATTTCCTAATTGCCATTCCCGCCAACAGATTTCAGTTTTTATGGTTACAGGTTTTTCTTGGGACTTTGAGCCTATTGTAACCTAAAAGTATCGGGGTGCCTTCACAACTGAGGATATGTGACCCTAACCTGATTCTGCAGTGAATGTCCTAGCTCTCACAGTTCCAACAGCTTCACACAGATGGTAGAGAGAGAGATCTAGAATGGGCACCTAACAATTTTACTTGGTGGGGCAGCATCCCTGTCTTGGGAGAAGAAATCACCATGTACAAAATTTGAAAATGGGAATGCCACCGTAATATTCACGCCATCTCTGAGAGAGCTTGCTCTTTCTCTATGTCAATAAATACTTCTAGACACTCGCTTGCATCAAATCGAAGGCGTAATTTTTTATAATAAAAAGTTATACTTCATACCATTTAATTTGACCTGCTACTTCCAAGCTTTAAAAAATATACAGACAATTTTGGATACTTTAAACTGTTTGCAATACAACATAAACATAGAGAAAGTCTCATATCTCATCAAAGACTCTATTTTATTTTGTAAGAGAAAGTAATTTAAATCACGTATCACTTTATAAAAGACATTAGATAAAAGAAGAACTAGTGGCTAGCGTGACCTCACTGAGCTTTATCACTATATCGACCTAGCTCTGGTGATTCACGGAGAATAATTTCTTCTGCGACTTGAACTGACACAGTTAATACTTCACTAGAAAGTCCTGCATTTTACTCACAAATCCCCATTTTACTAGAAACCAAAAGCAAGTTTCGTGAAAAAAAATGGTTACTATCTAGAAGTAGGTTATATCTAGAAATTTTCTTAATGAAATTTGACATTTAGCAACTAAATTTAAAAAAAAAAATAATAAAAAAATTTAGAAGAAGAAGGTAAGTAAGCAAAATTGGACTAATTGGAGTGGGGGTTTGAATTTTTCTGAGAGACAGAATAAAACTACAATGTTCAGTTAACGAAGTTCCTGCTACAGACATTTAAATATATAATTTAAGCTTTAGTATTTTAGTTCAATTTGGGAAATGGTTATAAAGAATTTGTCTTTAATTAAAAGACGGAGTGCATCGAAAGTATATTTGAAGACTAAATTTTATACTCGTCTATAAATTCGTTAATGTAAGAGTCATGAAACTATTTAGAAGGTATCGTATTTT
>KZ807154.1:69726-87502 GCA_000696205.2 Oncopeltus fasciatus
AAAAATATATGTTTGTTTTTAGGAAAAAATAATTCGGTAAAATATTAATGTATAATATATATATATATATAATATTTAGGACAAAATTACGATTCCTGTTGATAGAAAAGTGTTTTTATTTAGGTATTTCAAGATACCATATAATGATAAAAGAAATAAAATATAAATTTTAATTGGGTATGATTTATTGCTTGCTTAGTATCACGTACGTATTATGCATTGTTATACGTTGGAGACTTTAACTATTCTAAACGTTGAAAAAATAAGAATATAGTATGATAGAAAAGAGTTCTTTTTATAGAGTATACTTCCTTTCCAGTATAATAAATTATTATTGTCCAGCGTATGGGATGTTTAAACATTCACGAATGCATTTTCTTGCATCTATGCATCGCCAGGAGGCGGTAACCCACCTCATAACTACTCAAGGATTGTCAGCCGTCGGGATCATAGCACAGTTACATTCAGACTAAGACGATAAGCGAGAAGTCATTTTCCACGCCAACTCTTGAAGTTTTCCGACAATGTCTCTTACGTAACGTACCCCGGCCTTTTCAAGACCATTCTTCAAAGTGTCCGCCTCAGATATCACTTTCGGGGAACCCGACCCCCATATTACCTGCGATGTTTGAATCTTTTTCTTCACGAAATACTTGATCCCGTCCATTTTTAGCTGTATTCTACCATTATATTTATCTTCTTCGACCTTCTGGGTCTGTAATATCGAATCAGAGATTTATCCTTTCGTTGTCCATCACGTTTAATCATACTGTTCATGATAATTAAATCCCTGTATAATTTAAGTGAGAACAAAGTGATTGACCAGTATGTAAATAAATATACTGTATTAAAAGGTGCTCTATTATATTATTAAAAACCAATGCTACAGTTAACTATGAAAGTCATCTATTAGGCTAAAACAAAAGAAGAGGCAGAGCTTGCCGCATAAGGGGTGCTCCGCTTCTTCCTGGTCGGGGTCCCCGTGGGAGACCTTAGCCACTAAGCCCAAGTAAATTATCATTTCTATTTGTTCATCTTCCTTTCAACATACTTATTTATCATCTGTGAAGATGCAATCTTCAAGGATGACAACAAATCCTGCCGAGTAGGCCTGGAGGGTGTGAAGGACTTGGCCTCATCCTGCACACCCTCATCCACAGGCCACCAATGTGGGCCAATAAGAAGTAGAGCTGGCTGCGGAACCGGGGTCATCGTCCTTTCAGGGTCTGTGGTCTTGCTAAGGATGGATAGGAGATGAGCTAGGAGATACTTTGACAAGACTTAGGCAACTTAAAGGCGCTAAAAACCATGGTACCATAAACAAAAACGTTGGTTTTGATAAATTTCAATGGTTCTTAACCGACCCTGCATTGGAAAAGGTAAAAAATACACGTGCGCGTTATTCTTAATGTAAAAAAAACACTACACAAAAAAGTTGGGGCAAAATGTAATTTTTTAAAACTTCATTATTTAAAAACAATTGTTTTTTTATAAAACGCTTATTAAGAAATGTTATAAGGAAATGTATTTCTAATGTTTTAAAATATAGGAAGCAAATTCAATATTTAGGCTTTCATTTCACTCTATTATAGGAATTAATTTTGGTTGCAATCGGGTGAGGGAAGGGAGGTTTGGGTTAGAAAGAAACCGAAAGAATTATCGTAATAACTTTTTTTTGTTTTTGTTTTTTTAAATCCGAAGAAATGACAGATCATAATGTATGTGAAATTTAGTTTTCTAACGTCAGTTTTTATAACATTTTGCTGCTTCTTGTTAAGGAAGAAATTCACGAACTACACTCCCAACCAGTCAAGGGCTAATTTTAGTGGTTATATCTCTCATTGTTTTTTTATTCGTCTTTTATATTAAATTTCCTGATTAACTCTTATCCATCTTTAATGAAATATGAAAATTTGCTTATAGTATGCAGTTCCTGTGTGAGGAACTTTTAATCTTTATTAATACCTGTTCTACTTGAAATAATTATGAAAAATGTAATCGAAAACTATTAAACTTATTATCTTTGCATAGTGATAATTTATTATGAACTTGTGAAACGACTTCAAGAAGGTTTGGGGTCATAATTAGAATGGCTATATAATACTTTTTCTCCTTATACCAAATATGTCGAAACTTAAATTATATTTTCGCAATGTATTCTCTTTACGTATATATACACATCATTTGTACCACAAGAGCCAGCTTTTTGTTTTACAACGATCCTATCTGCTCGAAAAGCAAGTAATGGATGTAAGCAAATGCAAAATAAGGAATTTATAAATTTAAGAATAGGAACTATAATATTAATTTATAGCTTTTTTAAATTAATTTTGTATAAACTGACTCTACAATCGAGTAACCTGTAACATTAGTTATCTAATTTTATTCGGTATATTTAGTTTTTAATGTTTTTTGTTCCATTGGTTTGTTCTATTCTTCTCTATTCACTTTAAAGACACCATAGAAATTTAGTATAAATTAAGTGTATATACAGATTCATTTATGACGTCACTTGGTTCTATGGAGACATACGAGATATCAGCGTGACCCAGAAGGGGACTGGCAGAATAAACAGAAAGAAAAGGAATATAGTCGGTAGAGAGACTCCAGGATTGTCCTCTTACTTCAATGTCCTCCTATCACTGTCACTCAGTTATGAAGCACTCAACTCTTTGTCCAACAATACACAAGAAACCCCATGGGCTGTAGGGGACTTACTCAAGTTACAAGACACATACATTCTTAGCATATCATTAAACAAAGATAATGGCTTACAATGTAAGCTGAAACGTCGGCAGATAATTTTTTTTTTTAAACACACTTTTTTTTTTAATTCGTACTTTTTTTTGGATCTACCTTGGGGTATTCTTGGGGGTTGTTCTTACAATGTCTGACTCTACACATAGACCTCTCACCGGACTGCAGGCACGCAACAAGACCTTCCAGATCTCACCTGCAGACGCACCGCCACCAGAAGACGTCACCAACACAACTTAACCAACTGCAATTACATAGGATATTACCAGCCAGGAAGACACCAACACACCATTAGTGGTAGATGGTTTTTTTCCTTACTTTAAAACCAAATACCCCTCACTTATTATAGCCCTCAATAAAATAATAGAATTCCATAAGACATTAGTCTCCAAGGAAATGTGAACTTAGGGACAGGACGTGCCCTCTCGTCTTCATGATAGCCCTGAAGATGGCTTTGTATGTAACATTGTATGTACATTGTATGTAAGCCGAGACGTTGGCAGATAATCTTTAAAAAAATACACTTTTTTTTTATTTGTATTTTTTTTTGTGATCTACCTTGACCGAAATCATCTAATAATAATTTGTTTATTGTTGGCACCCCCCCTCCCCCTTGCTGTGCTACTTTAACTTAAACCAATCGTCCATGCCCCTTAGACTCCTGAAAATTGTGAAATACCGAATAGTGTATTCACGCTGTATTTTTTTATTTACGCCAGGGAATGTGTAAATACCATGAAGAGTACATTGTACAATACTTTCTCACAGTTATTTTTCCCTCGCTTTGATGCGATTACGAATGCGAGACTTGTGACTGCTAGCACGCTTGGGTCGTACAATCTAATGGAAATGCACCAAATGAAAAAAAGTCCGTCACGAATAAGTAGCGTAAACTCGGCAGATTTCGCATGATAAGGGCAAATGACTGATTTAATCATGAAAGCTGGAGAGGGCTACGGACTTATAAGATAGGGTTATTTTTTGGCAGGCTCTTGACTATTCGGGAGGAAGAGTCAAGGAAGCGCTCTACCTTCGTAGTTAGATTCTTAAATTATTCTTAAAATATTTATAGAATGTAAATTTATTCAAAATTAAATTTTCATTAAAATTGTTATGTACAAAAGAAAAAATTATTGTAATTCATAATTGATACTAATTATATTATAAATAAAAGATAAATACTCTCATTTTCTTCGATTATAAATTTTGATTTTTTTAATAAACTCTGCTGCTTTTCATCTGATTTTAGCAAAAAATTATGTATTTAAAAGTCATCTGTAAAAAATCTAAATAACGAAATTCCTTTCTGTACTTTAAAGCCCAAAGAGTGCTTTGAGAGAATCAGTTATTAATTCTTATTTTATTTTATGTAGTATGTTTTTTTTTTTGTTTTTTTATATTTTACTGGATACGAAATCTAGAAAATGAAATTTTTTATAAGTCTGAAAATAATGAAGATATTGTCTATTTTTCATTTTGGTTTTTATCTGAACCCTCTCATCATTCCATCCCACACTTTAGTTCAAAAGAGATGGAGAATCCCTGTCTTCTTCTGGTTGAAAATTTAAATATTCTTTGTGTTTTTTTTTTTTATTTTGGTGAACTCCATACTAATTCTATTCTTTTGATGTTTGGTGGAAGTTTATATTATTATTAGGAGAAAGGCGGAGAACCACCTAATATTGTGTGTTCTTGTTATTTCACGTATCTATAATTTTTTGTCCTCCCGTTCACACACGTACTTGTATGAAATACTATTTCATATGTAGCGTCATGGTACCAAAGTAAATGACTTGATTTCCTTACGGAAAGTCAGCTATAATAGTGTCAAGCAGTAAAAAGTTAAAGCATTAATTAGAAGATGATCATTATATTGCCTATTTCTTTTTGGTTATATTATACAGGTATATTATTGGTTATATTATATAACCAGATTCAAATTAATGTTTTTACTCAGGGGATTCGTCATTACGAAGGGTAGCACGGGAATCAACTTTTTTTTTTGTCGAACCCTTTGAATCTTCATTCGATAAGACCTTCTCGACATAAACTGACACCTTCACAGAAAGTTGTTTTGCCTTTATTACAATAAAAATGCGTATATTTATGATCTTTCGTAAAGTTACTTGTGAAATGAAATAAATTCATTCTTAATGAACCCATATCATTAGACTAAGAATGGAAAGATACTCTTATTCATTAGCCAATGAAGTATTACTTTATTTTAACGAAAAAAAAACTGTTGTTATTTCTAGGTGAAAGGGAGTCAGCAACTTAGAGAATAATCTTTCCCCAAGCAGACCAAAGCATTGCAAACCATATTTTAACTAATCGATGACTGGCACAAAAGAAAACCCCTTTTCTTATAAAGAGATACAAATCTTTATTTACATATAATTGTCAAGTTTGTGCTAGATTTTGTAAGAATGCGGAAGACTGAGGAGAAACATTCTCACCTTTGAAACAGCAATTTTTATTAATAAGTGCAAGTATGGAAAATCAAAAACATTGAATAAAATTACCCTTTTCTTCTTAAAATTAAATGGAGCTCAGATGGAGAAAATCTGTTATGGTTGACAAGTCGACATATTTTTAGGTGTCGAATAACACAGAAAAATTTGTCTGGGTTCATGGAAATATATAAATAATTTTTGAAAAAAACAGTAATTTGGAGAGATTTGTTAAACTCATACACTAAATTTGTTTGAAGCTTACCTTGAAGTTGAAAATCTGATATAAAGAAAGCGCTTCACAGCCTAATTATTTTACTCATTGAGAGTTCAACTCATATTTTATGTTAATTATTTTAGCAAAGTAAACAAACAAATAAAAAAGAAACTGCAATTAAGTTAGAATTTCAAAAGTTTAAGGTGTCTCTCTCTTAGGCCTTTAAGCTCTGTAGCTGGTCTGATTTTGTTGATCATCTATAATACCCGGTCTTAAAAATCAAAATCCCTTCTTGCCTCAAAATATGATGCTGTTGAAGACACCTAGAATTATAAATTAGAACTAATAAAAAAAAATTTTTTCCGCCATAAATTGCTTGTCTAGAATCTGTTTCAACCAATTTTGTTAATCGAATTATGTATTTATATATCTGCAGGCTAGATACCGGATTTGCTTAATAAAATTAAGCATTAAGGGATTATAATAAAATTGTTAACCTAGAAGAACGCTGAAAGAATTTCCCTAATTAAAAAATTGTTTATGACTAGACAATATTTTGTATTTATTTCAATTGTAAAAAGCATAGGGAAGTTTGCTGGTTGGTGGAGGTTTATATTATTAGAGGTTTTAATAAATAGACCAAGAACGTCTACTGGTTAGTGCCTTTTATATTTGTTATAAATTTTTTTATATTTTTGACCTCACTAGATATGAGTACTAAGGATGAGACAGTGACTACGGAAGGAGTCCAAGTGGCTTTTAATAAAAGACTCTCATAATGGAAATTCTTCATCTATTTATTTCACTCGCTGGTTTGTGGGTTTTAAACATTTATTTTCTTTGCTAATATCGTACACAAAGTACGTTTAATTAATTATAGTTGATTGATAGAATCAATAAAAAAAGATTCTCTATTTTATTTCATAAAGATTGAAGGAAAATAATTTATATTANAATGAACCCATATCATTAGACTATTAATGGAAAGATACTGTTATTCAACAATTAATGAGAGGGAATAGAATAAAAAAATCTATCTGTCCCAGCCAGAACTAGAACCTGGATCTCCTGCTCTCCGGGCACTTACCAGTTATGCTACCAGGACGCGCTAGATATCCCATTAAATTCCCTCTACACTAGCGAGAGCCTAACCCTTAAAGAAGATTTAAAGAAAATAATTCATATTAATTATATTTATTATTTTCGATAATTGTACCTATAAAAGTTTTTAAATGCTTAGAAAGAATAATTAATGTGTGTTAAATTCAAAGCTCAGTTACATCTGTATATGTGTATATGTTTAGCTAATGAATAATGTATTAAAAAGTATTATAATCACGATTAGCATGTTTTGGAATAGTTAATTCGAAGCATGAAGTATATTAAGATGCTGTAGAATGCATATGAGATTTTGTTGAGTGTAATTTATTCTCATGTGTACCCATTATGGAACGTAACGCCTTCTCGAGTCCATGCAGCGTGACACAATCTGGAAATGTATCTTACAGGCAGTCGTGTTAATCCTGATTATCCACAGATATTTCCCACTAGCTCTCGACAACTGTCTAGTACATAAGGATATGTCCAAGAAGGTGGCGAAATAATAAGAATAATTCCCTTGGTGAGGTATTGAAGTATGCATTCCGTTTCAGGGGGGAGAAGTAGAGAGAAAAAATCAGAGTGAAAGAGAGTAAGTTAGAGAGAGAGAGAGAGAGAGAGAGAGAGAGTTTGGGAAATAAGAGATATGGGTAATAAAAGATAAAGATTAGTTTATTATCTCCCTGGCGTTAATGACCAAAGGTTGACACGCCATTAAAAAAAAAAGAAAAAGATTAGATTAGTTATCGTTTTTGTGATAGGATGTACATCCTTTCTTCCTGTAATTTCAAGCATCTAAAAGTACACTTATTTCCCCCCATCCTATTTTGAAATTATATATTTTAGATGCTTGAAATTATATGTAATTAAATATTTTACACCTACATTATTATAAGTATAATCACAATAAATATAAAAATACAAAGAAACACAATAGGAACAGTACTAGCTTAACAATTAATAAATAAATAAATTTTCTCCTGCTCCAATGTTGCCCAAGACCAAATCTTCTTCTAGGCTCATGATATTGAATTTCAATTTGATTGGCCATGACCTGCAAGTGGCAAGTAGAGAGCTCACAGAAATAGCAGTACTTCCACACAAGTATTCATTCCCTTTTTTTTTTCTTTAAAAGAGCTTTTTTTTTTCTTTTTTTTTTCAACGACTTCGGTCATTTACGCCTTTCTGGCAGGCAGCGTAGAAGGGAGTCGCTCTTGGTGGTTGAGAGAGCCTCTTCACTCCTCACTGACGAAGGGCTAGAAGCCTCCCTGAAAATCTTACTTCTTGTGTGATCACTACACTCTTCCTCCACCTGATCTTATTTTATATATACATCTCAGCCGCGAGTGTTACGTTTTATATATACTGATACTTTTTTCCAATGCCCTCATAAATCCGGTAACCCTCTTTGTTGCTTTCATAACCCTATTTTTAACAATATAAAATAAGTTGACTGTGCCAAAATTGTCTGGCAGACTTCAACTATACTCTTATCTAGAGATATATTCCCTTACGTCAAGTTCATATTCGAGATTATTCGGCACACATCCCTCAATAATTATGTTGCTAATTAAAGATAGGTAAAGCGGACGGTATGATGGTGTTCACGGCTCATGAGCCAAAGACCCCTGGCCAAAACACGTAGTGCAGTTAGTTTTTTTCTTCCTTTAATGACCGAGAAGATTCCTGATGTGCTCCTGGTACCGGTAGTGACCCTAAGTAGGTACTAAATTGCTAAATGTAATTGAGTATGTAAAATCAGGCGGCCAGAAAGATGTGCTGACCACACACCCTTGTGCAAGTGTACTGCGGGTAGTGAATAAACACATACGTAACATGAGTTTCTCCATTAGGCCTTTTTTTCCAGTAGTCCAGTAGTGGGACTGGTTTTAATTAAACCAGTTAACCAGTTATTTAATGTTTAATTAAGATGGCTTTTTGGTTTACATTTTTTCAACAATCTCTAAAAGTTTCTAAAGAATTTATAACTAATTACGCACGGTACTGCAAAATATTATTCATTTTAAAATTTAATTTTGTAATTATTATATTTTTTACCTCTAAAAAATATTAATTTATAAGACTTCAAAAGTTGAAATTTACAAATGTTTCAATAAAATTCAAAATAAGTTTACCTTTTCGTACATAAATTCAATTTTCATTGATGATAGTAAATGTAAATTTTATATGCTATAGAAAAGAAAATGATTAAAAGGGATGGAAATGGGATGAATACTTTTTTTTTTTTTTGTATTCATTGATTTGTTTTTAAGATCACGATAAAAGGTAGGAGTAAATTCTCGAAGAACTAGGGCGGGTCGGTCCCCGTGATCGGCCAAGCGATGAGGGCGCTTGTCTGGGTAAGTGAGCATTCGACAAACCTGACAGAACTCGTTTTTTTCCCCCAAGAAAATCGAAAAGGGTGATCCATTCCACACTCTTACCATAAGTAAGGGTACTTATTACTGGAGGCTCTATATCTTAGTGGAGGTTGTAATTCCATATGTTCATGTGTCTCTTGTAGAGAGAGAAGGAGAAACAGAATACCGACAAAAAGTAGAAGGATAAAGCTGTAGTATGTAAGTATAGCCATTCAGGTAGCAGTAGTCAAAATTATTTTTAATATATCACTGTTAATTTTTTAAAGATAATGAATTTTTATTTTGACTTAATAAGTTAGATGAACTTCCTTTTTTTAAAAATACCTTAAAGTACCACATTCTGTGTAAATATTCTTCTTTAGAAAAATTATTTTATATTTACCGTGTACAAATAAAACCCTTTTAAATTATACCTCGGGTGCTTCATCGGGTTAATGATACAGTTGTTCGTACGAAAAAAAAAGTTAGAAACCGCTACGTTTAAATATATCTTCATATTCTTACATCTCTGACTTTGTGATTTGTTAATAGTGGCTTTACTGACGTGTGTAATACTGAGGTACATGACGCGGCTCTTCAGTCTTTGATTTATTTATTTGCTTTTTTGTCAAAAACATTTTTACAAAAAGAAAAAACTTTTTCGATTAAGAATTGACTTTATTCATAATATTTTTGGAAAAAAAAAATACAATGAAAATATCAAATACTTTTAAATTTGTCTGCAACTTTACTTTAGAATTAATAATTTTATTAATAATATACTTTATGTTAAATTGTCAATGAACAGTCTATTTTTTTAACAGCAAGACGTGAAGAAAGTAACAAATAATTCTGGGAATATACTATTAATTATTCAGAAATTATTAGATAGTGATTTTAGACCATTTAAAAAATATCTAATAAGTATAAATATTATTTTTGTTGTGGTGTTTAATACCACGTAAATTTTAACAATTTTTAGTGCAAGGGAACAGAATAAAAAATCTAACCGTCCCAGCCAGGACTCGAACCTGGATCTCCTGCTTTCCGGGCCAGTACATTACACAAATAGTAAATACCGAAAATAGCCTTCCACTAAAAATTGTTAATATCTAATAAGGGTTTTTTTTTCCGGTGAAAAGAAAAACTGAAATAAATGTAAATGACTTATAAGACCTTATAAACGAAAAGGATTATGTCCTCATTGTCCTTTCGGTTTACATCTCCTGCTATGGCTATGTTCAGAAAGGGAGTTTATAGAGAAAGACCGCTCAACCCTCCAGGCTACATTCTTAAATATATTTCCCTTATATGCGTTTCTAGAAAAATATTATAAAACGGAATTACTAAAAAAAATAGTATTTTAGATTTACAAATGTGTTGTATGTAACACATAATAATGAAGAAATTAACTTTTTCTAAAATATGGTTTTTGTTGTGGTATTTAATCCCACATAAATTTTAAACAATAAATCAGAGGGAATAGAATAAAAAATCTATCTGTCTCAGCCAGGGCACGAAGCTGGATCTCCTGCTATCCAAGCTAGCTAACTATTCGCACCATCGAGACTAACCAGACAACTGATTAAATTCCCCGCACTTGTACCGGGAGTCAAAACCTCAGAGAAAGACGAATACATCGTCTAATGCTCGAAGTATTCTGACCTGAGACGGCGACCAGTGCACTTCGGCTCCGTACTAATTCGTTATTTTCAAGGTGCAACGTGAGATATTTCGTTTGATATTTCGCACAGTGGAATTAAGTCTCTAGTGATCTTCACAATTTTTTGAATTTTGTGTGAGACGTCTTACGGCTCTTCTATCTACACCGAGAGTTTGCGGTGAGTAGCGGAACGAGCAGGCTTATCAGAGATTGCAACTTATCAGTAAGTAATCTGCTGAGCATTGCCCCTTCCCCATAGCTCACCCCTCTGCCCAACCTACGTCTTATCTCGCCAGCTGTTTATCTGACCTTTTTAAAATAAATAAACAATGGTGCAGTGTCCGGTGTGTAAACACGCTATTAATAGGGATGATAAGATCTCTCTAGCCTGTATCACCTGCTAATTAATTTACCACTGAAAGCGTTGTGATATTGATGACTCAGATTTTGAGTTTCAGAGGTCATAGAGAAAAGGCTGGACATGCGACAAACGTAAAAAAAACTAGGAAGACCTCACCAGCTAAATCTACCGAGGAAGGTAATCTATTTTCATATATTCAGGAAGCGATAAGGGCGCTCTCAACGGAGATAGGCGAGAAAAAAAGCTGCGTCGCTAGTGAGCTAAGAAAGTTTAAAGACCCTCTTAATAAATGCAACGACAGTAGTTTTGAAAATGCCAAACTTCTCAAAAGTATAGATAACAGATTAGAAGCCCAGACCAAAGTTTTCGAGCAACTAGCAAGTGCTAGAAACTGGCCGCTCTCTCTGTGTACCTTCCGCCTCTTACCCCCCCCCCACCCTTCAACCACCCGTGGTGTCCTTCTCAAAAAATATTTTTTCCACTCAGTCGTGAAAATGGGAACTTAGGGACAGGACGTCTTTCTCGTCTTCATGATAGGTAGGTTTTAGTTCAATTAATGTTTTAAATTTTAATAGAATTTTTTAATAGTTTGTTTTCTGCATGTTGAATTCTCCTACATAGCTTACTTTACTCATAATTTTGAAATCATATTACATTATGGATTCTATATTATAATATTGTAAATTTTTATTGTATTCTCATGAGATTGTATTTCAACAGCCCCGAAAATGGCTTACAATAGTAAGCTGAAACGTCGGCAGCAAATTAATAAAAAAATACACTTTTTTTGTCTAAAACAAGACATATTTTTATGGAATACGGGAAATCTGCTTAGTTTATGTAACTTCTGCGTGATGGACATTCTCTTTTAGTACAAGCTAGGCCCTTAGTGTTGACTGTCCAGAATGAAACACACTTCACTTGTTACAAAAAAAGGAAGCTTAAGAAAAAATCAACCTGTCTAAAATTCTTCGTACTTAATATAAATAAACTTGAGTCACTTTGTATAAAATAAGAATAGTCTTAATATTTCTCCTTAAAACTAGATTTTTGAGTCCCAGGACATTTTGAAAAGGAAGAGCACCAATAATTATATATGATTATTAAAAGGTATGTAGGATAACACGAGGGCGTACCAAAAAACCGTTGAAAATTGGTTTTTGAGAGGCATGACGGGACATAACGACGGGCTAATCCCATAATCGGTGTCAAGTCAAGCTGTGACTGCTTAGACACCCTCCCTCGAACCAGTGAAGAGGAAGCGGCCTATTGACACTGCAGGCTAACTGACCGTGAACCCCCGGGCTCAAATTGGATTCGACCTCTTGTGAAAAAGAAAATCTCAGTAGAAAATTTCCTACAATCAATATCTCTGTAAGGTTGAACTGCTCAAGGATACGATCCGAGGAGAGACGTAATGAAGACAAGGGAGCCAAATTTTCCTCGATCTGGGAAGGGGGAAATTCCAACAGCCATGTCATTTTCGTTGTCAAATCCATTCATGATATCCTCACAAGGACTACAGTCTGAATGTTGTGCGACATACATAAAGTTAATACTTGAATTATCCTTTAAACTGATGTCAAAAACAATCTTTATTCTTAGAAGAAGTAAGTGTCTGTATGTAAGAGAGAGAATCAAAGCTTGGATTTAGAACAGAAGAATTTATTGAAAGAAATCAGAAGATTCAGTAGCGCCTCATTTAAAATGTCATATATATATAATGTGTGTGTGTGTGTGTGTGTGTGTGTGTTTGATTTATTGAGTAAGAGCAGTGACTTAATAATCTGTTGAATTTCCTGTATTATATATTCTGAATATGTAATTCTATAAAGTTTTGGCCATTCCAGTTCAATGGCCTCGTACTAAATAAATTTTATTGGGCCTTTGCTAAAAAAAGATTGAAAACTATACTGGGGTGTTATTCAACTTTTTGCAATATAAACATTAAATAAGAAAATTTATTCCAATCTATCTTCACGTAATAGTGAAGACACCAGATCTTCATAGCTCTGGTGTTATCCTAAAATTTTTCTTCTCCAATGACCTGAGAAATTAAAGTTAGATCTTCCTATCCTGAAAATTATTTATTTTGAGGAAATATTTAGAATAAATCAAACTAATTATGTGGTCTAGTGACGTATTATTTTGAGTGGAGCGTTCAATGGGAGAGAAATTTGTCTGATAGATCAATCATGAAAATACAGCGATCGAATTTCTTCCGAACAACAAAGGTGCTTGACCATTTTTTAATGATAAAAGTATAGCTAGTTCAGGTGAAGCAAACAAAAAAAAGTGCACCTTTTGTTTAATATTTAAAATTGTTAACAAATGAATTGTCTGCCAAATTTCGTGAATTAAAGCTTGAAGACATATAACCAGAAGACTGGCATTGTCCTACGTATAAACAAGAACGGAAGCCCTAATAGATTGATGTGATCCGTCAGTCTACAGGTGGCAGACTCATCATAGGGGAGTAATGCACCCTATGATTTGCTGAGTGAAAGCCATTAAAGGGTTTTACCTTCTTTTTTTTTCTATGCAGAGTTAATTACAATAACCTCACTTATTTTATTTTAAGAGGAATGTGAGATAAATTTACAAATTTCTCCTTCATATGCGGAATCAACTTCATTGAATTATTCATTAACCATTTAATATCTATGTTTACCATTGTAATACAGATAAAAAATCATATCTAGATTTATGCCCTATTAACTTAAGTTCTGATATATAAAATTTTGAGTGTAAGAGGCCCAATTTATATCACTTTTTAAACTCCAAGTATAAAGGGGTGTATAAAAAACGTTACTAGCCATCTGCTAGCCACGCTGATACTATTCCTTGGGATGGCTGTAAAAGAACTCGTGTATCAGGTTTTCAATTTTTTTCCCCTTTAAGAAAATGGTCCACAGATCGAAACAGGTAGTAATGAGATGGTGCGAGGTGTGGTCTACTGGTGTATGAGGGAGGAGTTCGATCCCATGAAGCTTTGGCTCGATGGAAAATGTTAAGACGAGCATTATTTTGTTGGCACTAAATTCCATTTCGGTTGATCAAAGCAAGGCTCAAAAGCAGTTTGATCACGATCTAGCCATTGCTTAAGGTTATTCAGATTTCGCCATTAAACATACTTTCCATCACAGGTGACAATATCATTTCAGAAGGGTTATTCAAAAAAATTTCTCAAATTCCAACCTCTTATCTGATTTCTAGGGAGTAAGTTCGTGAGGACCAGTCTACTGGTCGTTTTCACACTCCCAATGGAGAGTAGACGGCGACTAAAAGTATCTCTCGACAAACCTCAACCCCTGGAATATTCGTAAGCGCTTGTGAACGATCATACCTTCTATTGTCCGTCTTCATTGGTTTCTGCATACCATCTTCTGAAGATGGTTTGCAGAAACCAATGAAGACGGACAATAGAAGGTATGATAGTTCTATATTCATTGGTGGTGGAAATAACCTTTTAAATTATTTACTTGTGAACGGGTTTGGCAGCTTAGAATAGAATGACGACCAATAACCTCCCTCCATAACCTGATATGGGTGCATAGGCCTTTTAAAAAAAGGAAAAAAAAACTACTCAGTTTTATAATAAGTAATAATGTTTCTTACAATTATTATCCATGCTGAATTTAGCAATACTACTCTACAGACACAAAAAGTATTGGTATTGACAGCCCGTGATATTTTTTAAAATACTCATCATATCTATAAATATAATGTATGTGTTTTTATTTTTTTTTCATTTATAATAAAACTGGCCTGTATTTAAACTCAATTCATTGCAATTGATTTTAAAATAAGTATCTTTAAAATTTACTATAAAATTTCTGGAAATTGTGCCAAAATTGTATCAACGCAGACCCTTAATTTTTACAAACTACAATATTTTTACCAAACGTTTATCGTTATAAGAATGGTTTGTTCTTATAACGATAAACGTTTGGTAAAAATATTGTAGTTTGTAAAAATTAAGGGTCTGTGTTGACACAATTTTGGCACAATTTCCAGAAATTTTATAGTAAATTTTAAAGATACTTATTTTATGTATGAATGTATGAATCGGTATGAAGGAGACGAGATGTTTTACCCCGATTTAAAATTAAAAAATGTAATACTCGGTTTTAGACAATGTCTACTTTTTGAAGTAGATAAATAAAATCCTATGATTGTAGGAAAGTCCTACCAACGCCTGACTTTGTACAATTCGATACTGTACAATACATATAATACTTTATACGACACGACTTGAAATGACATACGACATTATACCATGCGTCATAGGTACGGAATGTCTGCTTTATACAAAACGATAGGAGGTGGAACTGACGGATGTGATGAACCGGATGGATTTATCTGGAGCTTCCTACTATTCCTGAAATACACGCTTCAAGAACGAGGAGATGGAAGTTGGTCTTTCTAGCAAGACGGCTGTGCCCACCTTCCCCTCAGGCCAAACGACACTGATGCGGCTTGAGACTTCAGGATCACGGGCAAACGACACTGTCAGTGCCCGGGAGAAAGGGCGTCCAGAAGGCACCCTTTGCATAAGCCGTAACTTACACCACCCTGGCGTGCCGCACGACCGACCGAGAGACTAAACAGCGTATTCCCTCCGTCTAGTCCTGACAGCTCTAGAAAAGTCACTTAGTTACCCACCTTCAGCTGCTCAGATCTCCACAAATCCTTCCCTATAACTATAACTGATAATCGTACTTCTAACTGGCAAAGAGAACTGTACAATCATCACTTCCCTTACCTTTGCATGGTATTAATGATGAACTATCATACCTTCTATTACCGTCTTCATTGGTTTCTGCAAGCCATCTTCTGTTGGCGAGCGCTTTCGGACATTGTCCATCTTCTTGGCCGAATACATGTGAATGCCACGAGGATAGACAATGTCCGAAAGCGCTCGCCAACAGAAGATGGTTTGCAGAAACCAATGAAGACGGACAATAGAAGGTATGATAGTTCTGTATTCATTGGTGGTGGAAATAACCTTTTAGATTATTTACCAATAATGATGAAGCCTATTTCACTTAAACTAAAACTAAAGGGCGATTTCTATTGCTTGATTGTAGATAACAAAGCGGTTTGGAGCATTACCTTAACTTATGTTTTTTTTAATTAATTTTTGTTTCTAAAATGTGCTCAGGACTTACACATCCTACTCAAAAGCAAAGCATAAACGTAATTTATGAAAATGATCAGTCTCCAACTGTCAATTCTGTAGTAACAATGAACTAGTGATAACAAATATTAAACTATACTCACCTCTGCTCTATTTTTTGTAAACACACTTGAGACAAACACCAATCCTCCATAGTTTGTAGAAAATTACTAATGAAGTATTAATAATTTTCGAAAATAATTTTATTATGTACTCTTGCTAGTTTTTAAATAAATTTAAATGTTGTGATTCTTCGGAAGCCAACTACAATTTATTTATTTTATAAAGCGTATCATAGACTACTTGAAGTACCATTCAGAGTTAATATATCTAGGTCACAGATAAAGTACAATATTTTTTTTTTAACTACATGATTAAATCTCCATCTTGAATAAACCGGTGTGAATATCAGTAAATAGTTATAGATAAAATTAAAGTTTCTCGCGGGCAAGTTTTTATGTATAGATAAATGAGTGTTAGTACTCAAGGCTATGTATATAGATATGTAGTTTTACCTTTCCGAAGTGACTTGTACTCCTCACTAAAAACTATAGTCTGTGAAAATCAGACATATTACTGATTCGATTCACGTAAGTATCCATATTGAAATAGTCTTTATGAAATTCCTCGTTTTGCTCCACTAGCTTCCAGACTGGATCTAAACGACTGGGATCTCTTTTGGACTAGCTCTGAATGTTTAGGTAATATCATGGATATCTTCTATGAAATGTATTTCTACAGATATACTTTTACTCATATATCTTTACTCGTCTGACTATATTCGCTAATGATTAACTGGGCAGAGTCAAACGCCTAAGCAAATTAATATGATGAAAATTTTGAGAATGAAAACGACCTTATTTTTGCTTTCTTTATATTATTACAGAAAAGAATCCTTCTTCCTTGATACCTTTTTCTGAAATTAAAAAAAAAAAGTAAATCTGTATTATTTTACGCAAAATAACACAAAATACTGATACCGTTGAAATTAGGATGCTAAGATGGCTTTATCTAGAGTTTTAGAGGATATGTTGGAAAATCATGTGTGTATATTATGTGAAGGTGAGGACCCAATATTGATCCTTGAGGTACACCAGCCAGGGCAGCGTAATTCTAATGGAGCCCAGCCAACTCTAACAGACAAGAATTCTGAGCGAATATATATATTTTTTTTTTTTTGACATACATATTTATTGCTTAAGTGACAAATGATGCAATCGAATCCCGGCTTTAATTTTACCTTTTTAAATATGGTTATAAAAGGCAATTTTAATTACTATAAAATAAATATGAAATGAAAGATTTACTATGCAATATAAAAACCTGGAGCCCCTACAATCTTATTACATTTAAAACATATATAATTATATTTTCCTATCACTCTTACACACACTCACACAGATATACTAAAAAAAATTCAAGCATAGTAAATAAAAACATAGCAAATAAAAAGCAATTATATGAGAAGTGACAAATTTCTTTCGACACGAGGCATTAATAAATTTATTGCTGCTCGCCGAGATAATGACAGTAACACTGACCTCACTTCTGATGATGTAATGCCGAAAAACTCAATGTATATTTCTGGGAAGTAAAAGGAAGCACTTTACATGTATACATATACATGTAATATATACACACATATATATATCATATATATATATATATGTCCGTATTCCCTAATCCCTACC